>CM056169.1:33740572-33878127 GCA_029691765.1 Entomobrya proxima | reverse complement strand
TTGAATAGTATTATTTCAACACCAAAGCTTCATCAACAAGTCTTTTCTAAAGAATACTAGCAAACTATCCCCCTACAGAACTATGAAGGAACTTTTAAACCTTGGGTGGAACCTTATTGTAACTTCATCTGTTTACTCCCAAGACATTTGTCATAAGTTTAGCATAGAACGGGATGTTTGCAGAATGCCACAAGGTGATGTATGTCATGAGTTTTTAGAAAATCGCGCCGCAAGCAATTTAGCAATTTGGAAACACTACTACTTACAGGAGTATTATGGTGCTTGCAATCGGAATAGAAAAGGTGCTCAGAACATAATTGAATGTTTTAACGTTGAAGAAGAAATAGAGATGTCAGCATTTTATTTTGTAGCCAATACGGTGAATCAGTACTGGCTTAAGCAAACTGTAGCCATGATGCATGAGGCTGGTTTTCCAAAGTATTGGGACGATATAGCTTTAAATGCAAAAACAGTTATCGAGAGGGATCAAGAGTTAAAGAATGAGCGTGTAAGTGGACCGGATGTCATTACGCTGTTCAAACTTAAACCTATTTGTGTTACATTTTTTAGTCTATTGGGGATTTCAATTTTTATATTAATTTTTGAAGCACTGTCCATATCCTTTAAAAGGCGTGAGTTAAACAAAAAGGTGGTATTTTGGTTTAAAAATATTACCAGCCGTAGTTTGTTTAGCTGCTTTGTGACAAACACGTCTAGCACTAAGGTAATCATATTGGATTGTCCCGAGTCTCATTTGGCAGACCATGGAGACTTGTTCTTTTCTAAACACTGCAACAAAAAGTTTCCGTAGTATCCCTCATGTGAAACTAAAAAAAGGAATGCTAATATGTTTGTTTATCAAAGCGAACTCCACACTTACAATTAGTATAAACGTAGAAACGTAAATAGCAACTGATAACTAGTACAAAAATTTTAATGGAATATGAAAAATGCAAATTCACACAAATAGTAAACCGTTTACAATTTTCAAAAGTGTTTCTGTATCTTGGCATCGTGTGCAGCTGATAATATTGAATCAATAATTTTTAGAGCAACTTCATAATATTTTCATCCTGAAGAAACGCAAGTTTTGACAATCATGCTAAACGTAGCAAATGTCTCAACAACAATTATATGTAAATTCTACATTGTATTGGCAGAATAAAGCACCAATTTTAACAAAATTCCAGCAAAATTTGTACTATCTAATTTGTAATCGAATGCAACTTTATTTTGCAAAGTGCAAAATGGGAACTTTCTTTGATGATTAAATACCGTTTGGCCTCGTCAACGCCCATTCATAGCATCCTTGTTGCGGACAGAGAATCTAATCTAAAATATTACCAAAAAAGTAGCATTGTAACAAAATAACTGGTTACAAGGTTACCTCCCAATCAAGTACAGACTAATTCAGGTCCAATATTTTTTATATTTGACTATCACACAAAACACAGGATAAATTTTAACACCAAAATACCATCCGTGGTCCCATTTAAACTGCTATTTATAATCAATTTTAAAGGGAATGATTTCCGATACATTCTACACAAGTCATATTTTGCAACGTTTCAAAACAATCTTTTAAGATACTATGCTATGTTGAAAACGCAGTGTACTGAATTCTCTCCTACGTTTGACAACATAACCAGCAGTGTTAGAACAAGAAAGTGTGCAAGAAACATATTTTGGAAGTTTGCACGATATGAACTTTTAGAATTCAAATTAGTTAGATTTCAATCAACGATAAACCTTTGGAAAAATAGTGCAACGAATTGGAAGAGTCCAACAATTTTTATGTTAGAAGCTGTTGTGACGGAAGCAAACAGATTTGGGCTACTTTACAATATCCTAGAAAACATTTTTCAGAATTGCACTTTTCAGATAATTGAACAAGCTAGACTTTTAGCATTTCCAAATACCTTTATGCCAATAGCTGACGTGCATGAAGTGTTTGCAAATATTGGAAAAGAGGTATCCTTTGAAGGTGTTTATCCAGTACATTTTCTGCTTTGTAGCAAACTTCGGCAAACACAATCGCTTTCACTGGCGGGATACGTATCATCCTTTGATCTTTATACATGGATTGCAGTTGTTAACCGTAGTGATTTTGGAGAATACATCAGTGGGAAAAAATGCTGAGCATTGGAATTTCGCGACGTTTTCATTTAATATTTTAGTTGGCCAATCCGTAGGTTTCTTAGAAAAAAGAAAAGTTTTAATATTTCCTTGGGTGCTGATGGGAGTACTGCTATCCAACGAGTACCATGGTACTAATATCGACTTATTTGTGAACCAACTAACGCCACAACCTTTTGATTCACTTGAGCAACTTGCAGATAATAACTTCACGGTATATTCCAAGCCAGTAGAATTATTTGCAGCAAGCCTCGTTCCAGTTAAAGAGTTCTTACGACTAGGTTTAGACTTTTTGGCGGAAAGCTTTTTTAAAGTGGTTATAAAACACTTGTTTGGAGTGGAGTATCCCAACGAAATGGACATATATTGGAATATGTCTGCAGAAATAAGTCCAGAGTTCAAGCAGCGTCTTGATAAACTACTTGTAAGATCTACTTCAGCTAGAGAATACTTTAAAAGAAACGATGTTATAATAGACCGGATAACGGAATGCAATAAAACTGCATTGGTTGCACGATATGATAGACTGTTTGAAGTTTACAGTAATTTTGTTAATCAAGATGACTTTCAAAACGAAATGGATGTACATGTAAGTAGTGCTCCTTACGGCAAACTTTACTACACTTTTTTATTTAGTTCACTACCAGTTTCTGGTGAGATGCTTTACAAAAGAATATTGTCACTTATTCACTCTGGTCTTCACTTAATATGGGCAAACCAGGAAAGACAAAGCCTTCCCTTAAAATTGAAACAGAACATAAGACAGTACAAGGCAAATCGCGAGCACATGTTAATGCCGGAGCCAACACCGCTTACTATGGGTACTAATATAGTGGTTAACTTTTATGTTTTACTTGGATCTTTGGCTGCAGCGTTGGTTTGTTTTGTTGTTGAGTACTTATTTCACGTTCAGTGGTGGCTAGTTAAGCTTATTTTGACATCATTTGCAAATGAAATGAAAACCAAGTGTAGAAAGCATGCCATTTTAGAAAAAAATCTGTCGCTATAAAATAATATTATATATCTAACTCATTTATGTTTCTAATCCTATTTCTGCTTCAATTGTTAGTACATTTATGACCAGTTAAAATCTTGTTACAGTAAGCAAGTTGTGTACATTTATTTCGATACATTTGAGAAAATAGTGACTTATCAATATTTGGATAACATCGTAACAAGCTAAATATTTAACAAAGATTTTTTTCATTTTCATTGTGCCTGCAAGCACAATAGCAATGAGTCTCAGGTTTACTTTTTGAAACCTTCTACTAATTTACAGCAACGCAGACCTCCGAAAAGTTTCAAACATATTTAGTACAAAGTTTTCATTAAAATAGAAATAAACTGGAATACTTTATACAATTCAATATTAATGCCTTGACTGGAATACAATATTTTTTGCATGTATATTTTCTACTCCAGATTGCTGCAGTAATTACATTCAATAAAATATCAAACAAAGAGAAAAAAATTATCGGAATTTATGGTTATTTAGTAAATTACCTAATTAACAAACCATACTAAATGGCCAAATACATGTGCTACAATTGATTTTTGTATGCCAGAAGTGCCTAATATGCTAATACGTTATACGGTGCATACACACTAACTATAAAAACACTCATGTTTAATAAAAGAGGTTAAGGGCACTAAGAATAAAGTATTAGTCAAGGAGATATTTCTAAATTTTGAACTGAACAACAAATCGTCATCAATAATCATGCAAAATAGGGATTCTCATTACGTGCAAACCTCAGGTGACATGACAAGTGTGTAGGTTCATGATACTTTTACGGTTGTTTTACACGTTTAACATGTTCTCCTATTTAACAATTCAGTATGAACCAATTACCTGAATGGTCTCACTCTTTTTGGAAAACTCAGATAACAACTTACTCATCATAGGCGATTGTGTGGTTGAGAGGTTGATTTTGACTTGCAACATCATTTCCGGTAGAGATTTATGGATTTCGAAATATATATTCAGGACATGTCATAAATAATTCGGTTTGTCATGATGTAGTACATGCAAAATATAAAATAGTTTAATAGAGGTTGTTTGCTTCTTGCCAAACCCTTTCTAATTTTTAATCCATAATGAAGTAAATGACTGAATATTTTCAACTAGAAACGGATGCATGTTTTTATTTAGTTATTAGATACAGAAAATGCAATGTAACTACTTTAGTTCATATCCATATAGCCATTTTAAGCAGATTTTTATAGTTGTTCTCTGGCATGGTCTCAATTAAAATCATTATAAAAACCTATTGTAATACAGAATCTCATGAACTGGGTCGTTGATCATACTTCCGTACTGGTTCTAGTTACACAAAAATCATACAACGCGCCGTTGAGTTCTTGAAAACTTCGACAAACTGAATGTAATATCACATATTTCATTACATTATTTATTTTGAAACCTCTTAATACAATCCTGCTATTGCTCATAATTGCATTAATATGTATTAATATTTCAACATATAAACCGTCAATTTAACCTGCATGCAAACAATGACAAAACAGAAGCAAGCTAAAACCGTGTCGTACAATTTAAAGGTAATAGTGTCAACTTTATGTTTCTTGAACTTGATTTTTTTGTATCCTTACTATTTTATGTGCTTCTTTAAAATATTGATATAACAACAATTCAAAACGCAGCAATACTTCAATATAATACGAACTTTAAATAAAGCTCTTATTATATACTGATTTTGCAAATCGTGTTAATAAATTTGTGCAACATTTTAATTGAAATTCAATAACCATAAATTCTTTAATTTAATTTTCTAAGTTAATAAGATTTCAGTAACTGAATAAAAAAGCCAACTGATATACTATGTGATATAGTTTTGAAATAAATATACTCCTAATTTCTTTAAAGTTGCGATGACTCTTTTTGCCACAGAAATAACTTTTTTATAAAAATCTAAAATTTGTTCCCTAATTTCCCATATAAATATGATAATGCAAGAACATAGCAGTCCAAACAACAATAAAAATATCACACTAGTATTATCCTTCATAGTTAGTTTTTTCACCGGAACTTTCATTCTTCTCGCTAACAAAACCGTGTTATTCCAGGTCTGCAGTCTAAGATACCAAGACTGCCATAAATCTATTAATCCAGATTGCAGCAATGAGTGCAATTTGATTACAAAATCATTTGTGTTGACTCCAAAGTTTCTAAATCGCCATATAACTGAACTTGGTGCTAGCGATTCCCGACTAATGTAAATGTCATGTTTTTTCTGAGGCAGGGCTTTTTGCAATTCTAGGTACTTTGCATATGCATTGTGGTAATTTTCAACAAAAGCATAACGGTTGCACTTTTTTAGTATATTTAGGTGCAGGTTTTGGAAGAACATATCGGTAAGTTCTTTTACAGTACTTATAGGAATTAGTCGTTTATAAATTTCCCAAGCGGTTGTATTATTCGCTGCAGTTATGCCATTGATATACGCTTTTACAAATGGATATTTAATTTTTGCAGGAAGCCTTTTCTGGACATTAAAAAAGAATCTGCCGTTATACGGTGTTTTAGTAGATTGTATCATTGAATTGACTGTTCTCATTCCCACATCAATTAACCGGAATAAATTTTTCGCTTCTGAGAGCCACCGAAAGTTTACACAGGGATTTAAAAAACTGAAATTGTAACTAATTAACTTATCAAACGTGTCCAACTTCCTGACGGGTAATGGCGCGGTAAGCTTTTTAATGTTGTCTCCTCGATAACTATTTAGCAATATCACTGTCATTGGAATCCAGAACCAAGCTAACGGTCGCATGCGCTTACGTTCAAGAGCCTTATTTGACTGCTCTAACAAAGAACCGTAGAATGCAAGCAGCAGTAGTTTTCGCTTAGACGTATTTTCTGTAATCAAATGTTTAGCCACATATCCAGAAAACTCCATCAAAATAATCAAAAGCAGCCAAAACCGCCAGCTAAATGGCTGCGCCAGCACAGAGAATGAAAAATGTCCACTTTCGGTAAGATTTGTGCAAGTCACGAAGTAGTACCCTTTTGTCGTAAGTCTAAAAAAATGATTGGACCTTGTTCCAATTAGAAAATAAAATGTAGGTATAACAGAATAGGGAAAATGTTGTGTGGATGCGAATCTCAAATCATTAAGAGAAATGCTGGAGTTGGGAAACAGAAGCTTAAGGAAAACTTTTTCAACACATCCTTTCTGCATCACCTCCCAGTGTAAAACATACGTAGGAGCATTCTTTGTAACGGCATTGTAACTGTCATCCCATTTCAAAGGAAAACAGCCATGATCAAAATAGAGAATTAAATCGTCTCTTTGAAACTGCAGAACCCTCCATGTATTTGGGGTCATATTCCATGGCTTGTACAATTTAAAGTAGTCGTCATATTTATTGTTTAAGTGTAACTGGTTCCAGAAATAGTACTGCTTGTAAACAATTTTTTCTACACAATATTGTTTATAATTTGGAAGTTCCTCACGGAATCGCGAACAAATCTTTAAAGCTTTTAAATTGTTTGTGGTAAATGTTTTGTGTAATATGTGGCGATACTTTATGAACGACATGTTAAAAGCGTTTATCTGAACAGTTAACAAATATTTTGACAACTGCGTGGTATCCCCGGAGACATATGTCATGATATCTACTGCAAAGAATATATTACGATGTGATATTATTGTTCCGGTTTTCCAGCTTCCTACAAGAATAAAATACTTTCCGGAGCGAATATTGGACGCAAACATATCACGCCTAAAAGCGTAGCTTTGGGTATGAAAATTGAAATACGACGGAGGAAACACAACATGGGGTACATGGTGTGGTGTGTACTTATTGTCTCTTAAGATTGTTGCAAGCCTCCAAATTTCACAGTACTGCCATGGCGTAATGTACACAGTGACATCACATTTTGTTCGTACGAGAACTGAATAATTCATTTGAAAACCTTGGTTTTCATGTAGCTTATACCAGTTGTTCTTATAATCACAGTACAAACTGTTTCGATACGAAAGTTCTCCAGCTACATTTTTGTAAAGGTATTGAGAGCGAACGACGGGAATCTTGACAGGAACAATGTCATCCACCAAGTGTTTCTTTGAAATTTAGAATATAATTAAAAAGTTATTAAAACGACAATTTTATGTGCACTTTTAAGCTATCGAATATGTTTTGGTCTTACCTTTTCTAAAAGTACTGCTTCAATGATATGAACCTTGCATTCCCAGAATTGATTGATATCTGCATTTAAATCCAACCCTGCTTGATGCAACAAACAAAGCGAACGATAATCTAAGAAGGCAAGCAGAAACATAGTAAGACGAATAACGAAATACATTGCAACTGCAGACGTGTAACTATACATTTCGAGCCACTTAAAAAAATTCTACCAGGATGGAGGCACAAGACGCGACTGTGTCAGGCCAAAGTGCGACGCAAAAGCGTAGTTACCAGAACATAAGTACTCTAATAAATTAAAACTTGTTTGTCTATTCAAAATATATATCAGGGTGTTGGGTAAGCTTGTATACTTCGACGGTGTATGGGAAAACAATTTGTTAATGTGGTAGCGGTTGATGTGAAAGTTGCCTATAACTTGGATAACAAGAAAATATGCTATATGAATATTAAAATTAATTAATCATTATGTCCTACTGGGACCGTCCCAAGTCACCCCGAACGAACCTGAAAATTTAAGCATTGCTTATTCTAATTTATCTTTGGTTTGTATAAAAAATTTCAGCGAAAATCATTATTTCGGAATATTTCTTAAGATCTTATCTCTATGCATTTGTCTGTAAATGCCTTAGCAAACGAAACATGTTGACATCTCGTTTGAAACAAGTTGTACTTTTCAATTTTGCTAATGTGGGTTATTAGTTAGACACCACACTCAAATGCAGATTTCATGTAATTTTTAAGCAGACGGAAAATTTTACGAAAATATTATAAAATTATTATATTATTATTATTATTATTATTATAAATATATATAAAATACGAAAATATTTGTAAGTGAACAGAAAATAAGTACTCTAATAAATTAAATTTTGTTTGTTTCTAAAAATCAGCCAATAGTAGTAGTGTAGCTGGTATTAAAAGTACCTAACTATATCTATGGATTGTAAACATCACCACAAATAATATGAAAAAAGCAAGTATGTTTCACACAATGTCCATGTTTCTGTAACTATTGGTGTTGTTATATTTGGACAAAAATGACAATGCTTTACAGGAACCTAGCTTATTTCAAATTCAAACGTTTATATTGAAGCCTCCGTTTTGAATCTAGCTGTCATTGTTAGTCAAATAGTTAAATTAGTTTTAATTATTGTATTCATGTAGTCTTATTTGTAACGCAATGAAATGTTTTTGCCAGTTTGGGTAAAAACCTTTAAAAACCCAGCAAAGTGTTAGACCTTCTTTTACTTCGAAGAGTTCTTCTTGATGTTAACTTAACAGTTGTTCCTCAAAGTATTTGCAAATCCATGATCAAGAAAACGGGTTCGCCAGAAAATTTATTTGGGAGTCCTGGAATTTTTAATTACTTAAAACAAAAGATATGTAGTAAAGTAAAACAAAGTAGAAATAAACTGATGATTAATAAAGTAGACAAAATATCCCCAAATTCAAATACAGTTGTAATTACTATAGCTTATGGTATAGGTCAGCTAGTCAGTGTACTTTTGCTGTTAACGGAGTCACGTGAAATACTTATAAGGATCTTTTGGACTTTGTATCAAACTATTTTGCACTGATAATAATCCTTTTCAGAAAATTGTATTGTTTTCTCTCGTCTCATTGCTTGAATGACAATTCCATATTTCCATACAAATAAATGTGAAATCCAACGAACTGTAACGAAATTTTGATGCCTTTAAATATTCCAATGTCAAATCAATTCGCAGGTAAACCTAAATTATTTCATTTTGTCTAAAAAGAAGCTATGTTGTCTTACAGGATAAATGCGCTAATAATTTACTGACGCACAACAGGGTTAACAAACAGGTGCAACATACATTTAGTAAGTCCAGAAGATCTATCTCTAGACTAAGTTATTTACACAACCAAAGTATAGGAAATCACACTGTCTATTTAGTAAAGCATTAACTTACAAATTCTAAGTTACAATCGTAGTGTTTCTTTGCAATGATCCATTGGCTTATTGTAAAAGTCGTTGTGTCACACAACTTGTGTGTGAAAAAAAGAATTCAAAAAACAGTCACCAAACATAGAAATAAGCTATGGCTAAAGGCTGAAGCATGTTAGCTTATCAATGGATAAGGCAATTACGATTTGGTTTTTATTTAAATACTAACCATGTACTAACCGACAGTATACTAATTTACATGACGAGGATCTACTCTTGTGACCATCTTAGCTGCAACTATTTAAAAATATCTAAAATTACCAGAATGCGATGAATATAATTTGTACAATAATATTCTACCTGAAATTACCACATTTTTTCAACAACTTCGTCCTCTTAGACGTAAAAAGACTTAAACAAAACGAATTAACTTAAATTATGACAAACTCGATTGCTGACGTTTCAACTTGAATGTTTTGTACAATTACAATCATGTTATCTTGTCGGACATAGACATAGAAAACATTATAGCATAGTATTGTTATTCAATCACCGACAAGATTTCTACATTAAATCATATTTTCTAAACGATGAGCAAATAATTTCTGGAGGTTCCTCATCGGTTCTCCAAAGATCCAATTAGAAAGCTCCAATGACCAGTCCTTAAAGGGAAACTTCTGAATAGTCTCTTCAAAACGTCCACCAATTAGCGACTTTATGCCCTTACTGGTAACCTGAAAAATCCAACGGAAATCCAACGATTATATTTGATAGCAACCTAACCCAACGATTACATTAAAATGCTCACATTTTTGTGTGGCATGCAAGAACTGATGTGGAAATGGGTAAGGCTCAGATGACGAATAACAGTTGAGAACAAGTTGTCCGTAATGCCAGGCATGCTATACAGTTGGAGCAATGACAGATTCTTCAGCTCTATAAAAATATTTTTTTAGAAATAATTTACATTAATTTCTTAATGAAACGACAAACTTTAATCAATTGACTCTACTACTTCTACTTACTTTTTAGTTTCAGAAATGATGGATTTTGAGCATCCGGGCCAATAAAGCCATCATCTCCCAAGCTGGAGCAGTGGTCTAGAACAACCGTCTCCAAATGGGGCAGTCCCTCCCACAGCCTGACAAACTGCTCGTTGTTTCCACCCCAATTGATCAACTCCAGCTCTACCAGATTCGGACAACTGGTGGTCAAGGATTCCGCAGTCAAAATGTCATTCCCAACTTCCCCGTTAAAATCCAGAGTCAGTTCTGTAAGGGCTTGGTGGCAAACCCCTTGAAAAAACATTCGGAACAAATCCCGTGTTTCCCGTAAAACCAAGCGAGCGGTATCTTGGTCGCTTTCGCACCTACTCGGTAATTCCAAAGTCAACGCCAAGTCCGTCAGCATAGGCCAATTAGCGCTACAAGATATAACTCTGTCGTCATGAATGATTCCCAAGTCCTCGACTTCATCTTCGTCAAAATCTAGTCCACAGGTACGAACTTCCAAATGTTTCAAGATTGGCATTTCCGTTTTCGTTACCCAAATCCAGTTGTATGGTTCAGTTGACCGCACTGACAAGGATTCAAAAGGCAGCTGAAGATGTCCCCGGTTTTTTGCAAAGTCAATTAATACTTCACACACCCTCACATTTTGCAGTCTGATCCCGTGGACAGCGCAGGTTCTCAGAAACTGACGATAATCATTTTCGGCTCTGGCAATGTCCTCATCCTCCCAAATGGTCACCAAGTTGTTCGTATTGTCGAAGTCAATAGCCTCTAGGTGGGATAAGGGGGCCCCCTCGGGGTTATCTTCTCTCTGCCGTATGGCAGCATCCAGGAACCGAAACAACTTGGTATTTAATGAATTGTCATCCTCATCCGCACTGAAAATATTTAGAGGCTGGACGGCTTTTAACATCCTACAAGCAGTTAGCAGCTCAATAGTTCCATTAACACAATCCTTAACATAATTATCCCGATAGTCACCATGATCACAGTGTAATAATTTGAGAACAGTAACGTTTTCAAAAATTTGTGGCACCGGCAGAACGTCAGCACCCGCAACTTTTTCCGTGTCAAACCAGTCAGCCGTAAAGCTCTGCAGATTGACCAGCCCCTCCAAAAATGTCCTTTCCATGCCGCTGGAGTACAAGGAGAAATGATACACCCGGAGATGGGTCACTATTGGTCCATACACCTCCAGAAACTCCGATAGTTTCTCCGAATTGTCTTGGTAAAATCCACTTCTATAGTTATGCAGATAGATTTTTGAGGAGGGAAGACCCATGTCCAGAAAGGCCCTTAGATGCCGCTCCATCATCTTTCCTCCAATCTCAATCTCCGGAGCCAACTCGGGATTTACCTTGACATAGTCATGAACCAGGGCTTTGGAGGCTTTGGACACCCTTCGCAGGCGCAGTAAATCATTCCACTTGAGAAAGGGGAAGAGGGCGTGCTCCATCTGAAATCACTCACAAAATAACGATCCATCAATCAAACTTGGTCCAATAAAGCTCAGCTTCACATTAACCTTCCTCCACCACCAATTTCCATAAATGAAATTCGTCCACTTACCACTTCCGGGGGCAGAGTTAACAAATGATTCATCTTTACGTCCTATCAAACTGTTCACTAATCAACGGAGCTTACCAAATTGGTTAATAAATTGGGCAATTAATTTTAATTATTTCTTGACAGAGTGCCGCAAACAGAGCTTTTCAATCAATCTGAATCACAGAACTTGAGAATAGTCAGCTGTGTTGGGTGTCTCCAACTTGCTACTGTTTTTGCGGGGCAAGCTGACACCGTAAACCTAGACTGGACTGACTGGACAGTCTAGTACCATATAACAAAACTGCGGCTGAGCACTTGATTTATGCACTTGGTTCTCAATATTTTTGGATCTGCTTCTGTTCTATTGGTTCTGTCAGCTCTGTCCATTCACACCTAACTTATTTGAGCGACTGAAGTTGGGGTTAGGATTAATTAATAACTGCTTATTTTAATTAATGTGGAAAATATTAGTGCTGCAAGCAAGTAGAATGCCGGATTTCCGGAAAGATTTTACGGAAAAAGACTGCTGATGGGAGGGGGGATGAAGCAGGTAACGACGGAGGGAAGAAGCGGTCAAGTTCATGGCCAATCAATGACTGATGATGTCATGGCAGTAGTTTAAAATCAACCCCATTAAAAAATTATTTCATCACTATTGTTTTTTATTATGCACATAACATGTTGAAGCGTGCTTACATAAACTAAAAAAGAATTGAACATTTGAAGTCCTTAATTTTATTGACATTTAGATTTTGAAGTTATTTATTTACCTTTGTCAAGTAGAGTTTGTACATCGTAATATAATTAATTTTAAAGTGTACTAAACCCTCAGACGTTTTAAGATAGATTTAAAAACAACTTACGTGTGTTTGTAATAAATTTAGTTCTGGTTATGTATAACAAATATTATGCCCACCGAATTTGAAAACATGGAAATATTTTCTTACTTTCAACACATAATTCTTCTCTTACAATTCACCTTTTCGTTTTCATTAAACAGTAAAATATTTGACTGTCCGTTAAAGCCATCTTTACAGATACTTTTACCGCTATTGGACACCTGTACCGTACAATTTAATATCATTAAGCCCTTTACAGATTTTAATTTTGAAGCGTACATTAACTGTGTTCAACAAATACCCAATACTATCTACCTGCCTCAACGTGACACTCCAATAAATCTTACCTGTACGCAATACAAATATATCTACGAAGATAGGTTTCGAAAAATATTTTCGCGATGTCGTTATTGCAACAGTTTTAGATTACTGCTTTCTCCGTTTTTGAACACTGAAATCAGTGAGGTTTCAAACAATATTACGCAATCAA
Organism: Entomobrya proxima; assembly: GCA_029691765.1. Lineage (NCBI taxonomy): Eukaryota > Metazoa > Arthropoda > Collembola > Entomobryomorpha > Entomobryidae > Entomobrya > Entomobrya proxima. The sequence continues at coordinate 33,865,026 of CM056169.1, read as the reverse complement.
TAGGTGGTCAATTGTCGTGCAGTCATGAAAGCTTTGAGTATTCCAACTTACAGTTGACGTCCCCCACGTATACTTTAGTATATATTGCTGCTAGAAAGCGGAACGAAAATGAATTGTTTGTTGTTCTACCATTGTCATTGCAAATAACAAAGCTCATTGTGGTTTTAAAGCACAGACACGGGACGCAAGTTTACAATGGGTGCTTTATTTGCAGTAAAACTGGCATTATAAAAACAAAAAAATTGGAATACTCAACGCTCATTCGTAGAACCGTCATTCTTCGGGTTATAAAATTAAATGGCCTATTATCCAACCTCTTGTTTGAGAAGATGTGGAATCTAATCACTTTATGTAACATAGGGTTAACATTTTTAAATTGCACAAGCATTACTTGTCGAATGCATATCCTTTACGAACTTTTAATGCTCAGGCCATATTATGCTGAGTTTGATATGAACCTGCTTTATGGAAACTTAATGCCGTTTGTACCTTACACCGATGGAATGAGCTTTGTTACTGTTCTCAACACTGCAGAAAACCAAGCAAGAGAAAACTACAATCTTTTAGCAATTTTAAAGCCATTTGAGCTTCGCATTTGGCTATGCTTGGTTCCAGTGTTAATTGTAACCGCACTAGTTTTAAAGTTTGTCAGTGAGTCAAATACTAGTATTTATACTTGGCTGTTTTGGTTGTGTTCAGAAATGCTAGAAAAGGGGTTTCAAATACGAAAGCTGAAAAACTTTAGGAATCAGATTTCGCTTTTGATATGGCTTTATTCAATGGTATTTTTGAGAAGTTTATATACTTTTAAAATGTACACTGACTTGACAAGCTTTTCTGAACCATATAACGTACCGAAATCTTTTAAGGATCTATTTGCTACGGCATCCCAAGACTTGCCTTTAAAAAACAGCGGTGAAATTATTGCGGAATATAATCTTATGGGTTTATTTCAAAGCTATGAAATAAACTTAATTCGTAAAAATCGGACCCAGGAGGCAAAAAGGTATAAAGTAGATGTTATATCTCGTGTCAACTTCTTGGACTTTTTGGTAAAGCCTACGGAAATCTTTGCTAACATTTCGACGCCAATCGAAAGGCTGGAATGTAAATATAAATTATTCAGAACCAACGGTGATTCGAAAACTGACTGTTCTACTACTAAGCGTTTTACACTTCTTTATTCTAGACTTGGAAGAGAATCGTATTCATTTATGGTGTTTCTAGTTCCTTTGCTGCAAGTTTTGGCAAATAGAAAAACCATAAAACCGAAACCAAGTGAAAATGCATATTTTCCACACCCACTTATATCGTACTCTGACCACAAATATTTTTATTCTGAAGTATTAAAAATGAAGTTTGGAGCAATGGCGGAAAACGGTTTATCCCTTTATTAAAAACGCTATCAAGATACATTAACGCAGTTGCAATATCTATTAGATGCCAGTGCTAAAATCGGTCAAAAAGCGTCGTGGAATTTTGCATACTTGGCTTCATTATGGAATAGTTGGAATGAAATAGTAGGTGATGCGGTATTGTCTGTGAGAATTGAGGATATTTATATAATTCTAGTTTTGTATGGAATGATGAACTTGGTTTCTATATTTGTAAGTATCATTGAATATTTAAAGATTTTGTGAGAGCATTAATGTCTGGTAAAGTTATGCTCATGCACACTGGCATTGACATGTGACGTTTTGCAGTTAAGCAGTACCCATAAATGTCTTAATTTGCAAATTCCTATAAAAATATTTAATGGGTAGAAATTGATTTTTAAGGAAATTCATAAAAACCTGAAATTTATTAAACTAACTTAAGTCACATTATATGCTATATAAGATAATAGTTTAAAAACTGTTATGAGTTTTTAAAATCAGCATTTAACTTATTTTAACATCTCGTTGAACTTAGGGTGAAACAGTTAAAAGTAAGAATAAGTTTTCAATTTAATTTATATTCTAATACTAATAATCGACTAGGTAATGACTTTTCTAACCTTAGGCTACTTATTTTCTTTACAACTACTATTATAAGGATTAGATAAACTTTAACCAGCAAACTGTGTGGGATGTAATTATTATTCGTTTCTACAAGTATATTCAAATGCCAAGAACCTAATATAGTAATTGTTAATTTATTTACACGAATCTTCAATCATCAGCCGCGCGATTTAGAATTTTTCCGTGATTGTTTTCAAAAACTAAATTAATCTATCCAATCATTCATTTAAAGATTTACCCGTTGACACCTGACAGTTTTACCCTCTTCTTCAAAATGATTCACGGTCCGATAGTCGGTCACATTACTCAGATTGTAATACAGTTGGGGATTATCCTTGATGTGATTACATTGCTGAATGGCCCTTTTAATGACCAGAGGCACGGTTAAAGGGTAGATAATATTTCCAAGCCGAAGTTGAGAAGAAAGATATTTGGTAAAATTAGATACTTTGTTGATTGTGTGCCTTTGTACTTTTACTGAAGACCTTAAACACAAACTCAGCAGATTATTTATGTTGGAATGTAGGGGGTGTAGCTGGAAGTTTTAAAAACGAGGCCTTATGATAAGCTGGTAATCAAAGAGATTACTGTGCGTTCAGCATGCACATTTTACCACGTTTAAAGGCGGTGGTGGATTTTCTAGAAGGAAAGAGATATCTGTTTATTGGCACATTGTAGTATTATTATACACATGACTCGTTGTTTGTTCATGAGTCGGTTTACAATAATAAGTAAAGTGAATGTTATTTGCTAACATTACCCGCAAGCCCGTTTGCCTAAAAGAGATGTCTCTTAGATTTGTGATGCTAAATATGTATCATTAATTGATAATCCCATGAAAAAAATTATAAATATAAAATGTTAATACTTTCAGCGTATTTTAGGGAGAACAAAGTTGTCGTTTAGATATACAAAACGATTTTGGATTTTGTTTTATATGGCTTGTTTATTGCAAAAATAACTAAGCCATCTCACAGACATTAAAAATTGTTCGTCGTGCGAAAGACTGTTTATGGCGTCACTTTACTGTAAGTGTTGGTGTAGAACGATATGGGTATCGAGTAAGGATACACGCTTTCAAAGAAAAAAAAGATAATGCTATACAAATTGGCCTAAAGGAAACCTATTCACAGCGTCGTATATTTTAAAGCCTGATCAGTATTAATCAATAATATATCACGATGTAACAATTATGACTATCCATTTTTGACACGAAAGCAATTATCCTTCTGTTCAAACAGGTAACGCCTATAACTCGTGGCAATAATTTAAAATCGCTTTAGTTGCTATCATAGTTTTCTGCCTTAAATACAATTCTGTTTGTTACATTATTTTAACGCACCAACAAACTTACCGCAAAAATGTTGTGGACAAACCGCTTATGGCAAATGTTATTATTAGTTTCTGCCACAAGATTTATTTGTTGCGAAGTATCAAAAGCTGTAAATCGGCCACCACCTTCAATGGATTTACTTTGGCAAAAGAAATACATGAATCTCTTTTTGGAGTCTCTGAAGGAAACAAAGAAAAATTGGAACCTCATTGAAGAAGGTATAATAAGTCATAGTTATGACACTGTATTTTTAGATTATCTAGACAAACTGGAAGATCTAAAGGATTTTTGGGACGACCTTTTATACAAACCAAATCCTTCTCCATATGTTTGTTTGGAGAAACTTGGAAACATTACATTAGATGAATTTGGAGACATCCGATCAACGTTGCACAGACCTAGAGTTAAAAATAAATATATTTTGAAGTTGTTGAAAAAGAACGCGTTTCGCAAGAATGGCTACACCAAAACCAGTTTGAAAATAACAAATTTTTTGTTCCCATTTGAGCAACAGGGAAGCCTGATAGTAGTAAACAATTTTAAAAGGGTAGACCTAGAAAATCCTAGCATTCCTGTTATTATTAGATACCCAGTTGTGGCTGTGCAGACACACATACAAAAAAAGTTTGTACTGGCTGCTGCAGAAATGAAATATTTTGCGAAGAAGAAACATTAGTCAAACGTCAGTTGCGATTTGTCGGCAAAATATCTTGTACCAATAACTGATATAAAGGATACGCAAAGCTGCTTCAATATCAATTTCTTAAAGTTTTCTGGAAATTCGAAACCATGGAAATATGAAGTAAATATAGATTACTAATGCCAGAATACATGTTCCGTCTGAGTTTAAACACGTTTGTTTTTAGTAATGTCAATATTTACGCCGAAAAACTTTTGTATTACTCGATTATGCCACGAGTAAACATTATGGCCCATTACATCAATTTTCTTGAACACAATCGAAATTCCATTCGCAACTGGATGCAAAAAAGACATGAAGACGATAGGAAAGGTCGAAGTGACTTACAAGAAGAAATATTTATTGTTGCAAAGCTACCAAACTGGCAATTCAGTATTTTGAACACAACTCAGCCCCAGTTCTTGGCATTTTTTATGCTCACTGTATGCCACGATTGCAAGTTTTGGTTTAACATATTAAACTTTACTTCGAAACAGTGGGAACTTACCTCATTTCAAACAATGGAAAATATACAGAGAGTAGATGTGAAAAACAAAATGCTAGAGTTTCATGTAGCCCCGTACGGAAGGTTGTATGCTTACAAAGACGAAGCTGGCGGAGTTAACGATCAATTATTGCGTTGTGAGAATATCTTTCTACGCAAAAAACGACTGGACAAACTACCCATAAAAAACAAGCAGATTAATTTATATCACATGTTTGCTTACATTTTAATGATAATTGCCGGCAATTTTAGCTTGAATTTCTTGGATGGAAATAACTCAGAGGAATTGACTTGCAGAAATGGAAAATTGTTACAACATAGCCCCAAAGACAATCCATTGGTCATTAATTTAGAGTTAGAAAAATTTCTCACAAAATCTGCCACTTGGGAAAACCCAATTGTATTTTACGACAAGTTAAACACACTTCGTTTCGTAAGTTGCGGCCACCGGGGACAAACAAAATTTCCTTTTTACGAGCTTTTTAGTGTATTTGACTGCTACGTGTGGATATTTACTGCAGTGTTTACACTCTGTCCAGTTAATGAAGCAACGATGCACCCACCTCCTCTAACTTTTAACTTAGAATAACAAGAGGTCCCATATTTATAATTATAATAGTGTATCATGTTCTCATGCTGCATGTGAACTTTCATGAAATTTGGATGCGTGATTAAAAAAATTAGAGATAACTTAATAAATTAACCCAAATTTGGGTGTCCAGAAAATGAAGCAACGGGGCGGATATTTTTTGGTAAGTAAAAAAATGATGCCCAAATCGTCACTATTCGTCAAGATATCAACATGCCAACAGGATTCCCAATCTCAGAATACACTAAGGGGCAAATTAATACCCTTAGAGATCATGGACTCTCCATGTCAGCAATTGCAGACCAAGTTGGATGTCACAAGTCAAGTGTGTGCAGATATCTTCAAACCGGATACCAAGAAAGCTGTGAAACGGTTACTAGAGGACGCCCTAGAATCACATCACCTAGAGATGACCGAAAAATTGCAAATTTGTCGTCTACAGGCAATTTATCTGTTCGTAAAATTCAGAGAGAGCTTCCTTGTTCAGTGTCAAAATCCACTGTACACAGCCGTTTAACCAATAATCCGAATCTGGAGTGGCGAAAAAAGTTCACACAGCCACCACTGACACAGAAACATAAAGATGATAGACTAGAATTTGCTAAAAACCACATGTCATGGGGCGATAAGGATTGGGGGAAAGTTGTATTTAGTGACGAGAAGAAGTTTAATTTAGACGGTGTAACGGTCCCAAGTAAACCATTTTACTTGTCCGTTTCACTACCAACTATAATGCAACATCCCATCAGTCATAAACCTCATCCCATAGTTATCCATATTTTGTTATCCTTATGTTCACTTCGCCCCATCTTATTCAGCACAGCAGAAGCAGCTCACAAGTTATCCTTATGCTGCTATCCAATTCTTTTCATTCTAAGCACGAGCTAAGAACAAATGGATAAGAGCATATAGATAGCCTCAGCCAAGCCTCTAGCAGCAGTAAGACACATGCAATGCGTGTATCTTCTGCCTCGCTACTGCCTCAGCGCACACGCACCATTTCGTGCTTCTTCATCATCATCATCAACACCGCAGCAACAGCAAGAGAACCAACACCGACGACGAGGAAAGCGTCAGTCTGGCAGAAGTGCTCATCATCATCAGAGCACCGAAAAGCAGCGAAACATTAATTTCTTATTTCTTGTAATTTCTGAGAGTAAATGAGTTCGTTAATTAAAGTAGTTTCAATTAATTATTAATTTAACCATGATTGTGTTTTAAAGCTGCTTCATTGATTTTACGGAACATTATTTAGTAGATTTGGCCTGAACCGCCCTGAGCATTGTAGATGAGCATCAGAGTAGAGCAGTTAGTAAATGTAGGCGCTAGTTAGGTGTTTAGAAGCCGGATTCATCAGTTATCATCCCTAACCGAAGCGTAACATTACAACGGTTTCAGTTACTATTGGCACGACTTACGAAAAGATCCCCAAATCTTTTCAAAACGCCAAGCAGGTTAGCCAAGCAACTGTTTAAATTAGTTTTACATTAAAACTGACATATAGAATCAACTCAAAACTATTAACGCATACGGTTCTATTATATGGTCTCTTAGGGTGCGGATCCGTAATGATGTGGGGTGGGTATGGATCGCTTGGGAGAACCGAATTGGCAACTATTCCTCCAAAAACTAATTCGGAAGGGTACCAAGCAGTTCTCCAGAGCAACTTATTGCGTCAAGGAGCTAAATGCGGAGTAAGAGGCTGGATTTTCCAGCAGGACAATGCGCCCATCCATAAGAGTAACTCCACTATGAATTTTTTGGCGTCCAAAAATGTACGAGTTCTTGCATGGCCAGCACGTAGTCCGGATCTAAATCCCATGGAAAACGTTTGGGGAGAATTATCTCGTCGGGTTTACTTGCATGGGCGGCAATATCCTAACAAATGGGCACTAGAAGCTGCGATTCACAAGGCTTGGGAGGAGAAGAGAAGAAATGCTGCAAAATTTGTCAAATTCAATGAAAAATCGAATTTTTGAATTAATAATTAAGCAAGGAGGCTTTTTACACCATTATTAATTTAATAGTTTGGTTTCTGTTGAGGAAATGTTCTTTAAAATCTAAGTGGTGTTATGTCGTTGCTTCATTTTCTGGACAGTAAAAAAATTGGTAATTTAATTAAATAGTCATATTGTTTTTCTGCAAAGTCGAAAATTCTTCAAACTTGGCCTGTAATCTGAAGATAAGATGAGTTATTATTATTGTGAGTTTGGACTGTTTAGCTATTGTAGTTTTAAAGTTATTAGGGAAAGGTGCATTGTTGCGTCATTAACTGGACAGAGTGTATATCTATGTTAGTGTTGGGAGTAGTCAGTCTTATATCTGGAGTTAAGGCTTTGAAATCATTTAAACTTGGTCAGATTTTCCCTTACGTAATATCCGTGGTTAAAGTTCTAGTGGAACAAGGAGATCCATTTCCAGGAAGAATTTTAAAAACGGGAAAGATACGATTTTTACTAGCATCCTTCCTGCTTGTAGGAGTTGTACTGAGCAACGCATACAAAAATACAAACGTTTACAATATGATTATTCACAGGGGAATTGTACCATACAATTTTATTAAAGAGCTTCTGAATGACAACTATAAAATATACACACGGGCAAGTCATGTTGCGTACGACCGTTTAAATCTATCGGAGGCTGCTAACAACTTTCAACTTGCCTTTGAAAAATGGAACCATCCTATCCATGCAGAACATAGTAATGTACATGCTTATTCAGAAATTATATCACTTGTAAATAGCGACGACACTGCTATAAACGAAGATCGACCTGAAATTGAAACCATCAACAATTTAATGGACAACACGTCACTGCACCCAAACGTTCCAAGTATTTTGTTAGAACCGATATCTAAAATTGTTTCTAATTCCAATCTTAGCAAGAACAGTAATGTTGGTACATATTATATATTTGATGAAAACGAACGAAATCTAATGACAAAAACGTTTCAGAAAGCAGAAAAGCAATTGTTGTTTTCTGAGTTAAGCAGTTGTCAAAAGGTTGCTTTGATATTACCAGAGTACATTTGTCATGACTATGCACGCGCATTACAATTAATGGGAAAACATGTTGGTGTCGGTAAGACACCGTATACAACATCTCACATTGCTGTTGAAATTATTGGTCTTTTAACTTATCAAATAAGGGAGCGTATTCAAGGTATAGAGCAGTCTGGAATTTTGCCATGGTGGACCAATATAATTGGACAATTTTACATTCCCAATAACTCAGAACCACCAAAAAGTGCTAATATGAAAGGAAATATTGTTGTAATATTTGTAGTACTACTTACAGGATTAGGCATTGCATGCTGCTCGTTTGCTCTGGAAAATCGAAGGTCAATATGGAACAAAGTAATATTGATTTACCGTAGTGTAGTAAACATTTGTAGGTTTTTTGTGTTCTTATACAAGTTTTTTCGTTACATGCTTTATCTGTTTACAAATTTTAATGTGCCGAAATACAGGAATTCTATAGCACTTGAGTAAAAACTCAATATACATTTAATTCACGTAATGGTTGTAGAGTCTTAAAACAATAAATAAATAAAGCTACAAATACATGTAAATGCTTAGTATGCTCGCAAATCAGTTAAGTCAGTCTCTTCTAGCAAAATAAACCGTATTTGTTTGCTGCATTGCATTACTCAAGCACCGAAAAATTATACTGCTGGAATAGAAAATATCCTAAGGTTTGTGGACACCTAAAAATGGCATATTTAAACAAAACTACTGTTGCACTTATGATATTCATGAATATACTGGAAAATAACAGAAAAGGCGCACGACAAGCATTTAAATGAACCGATCCTATTGGATCATTCGTGTAAAATTTGTGGCGAAATGAAAAAAAATATCCCTAGGATTTAAGTGCATTTTAAATCAAAACATTGTTTGAAAACCAGTTAACGAAAGTCTAATCATTTTGTGTCGGTGAGTGTTGCAGCCACTTTGCATCTTTTAACGTCAATTTAAAAACGTTTTATTTCCATTTAAAGAAAATAAATGTACAAATAACAATATGGATGCTATTTATATTTATTATCTTCTATATTCCTAACACAGTTTATACTGTTTATATACTGTATGAACTGTCTAATCAGTAGACCCTACCGACAAGTTTAGTTAGTATATTATATTTGGATTTAAATGTCACCTTATGGAGAACAGAACGACTGTACTGTTTACTTATACTTTGATTTATGCTTTGTGTTTGTATTGGTGCATAGTACTGAAAACGATAGACAATAAAGATCAAATTCAAATTCGACAAGTAGGGATCTACCAATTTTATCTAAATATTACTTGACTTGAAATCATGCAAAGTATGGAAGATCCTACAGAATCAAAACCGCTGAAACCATATGGCTTTTGCCAAAATTTCTTAAACAAGTTGGAACCTTTGCCACTAAGCGTTATCAGTATTTCCAGAAATAAAACAAAGGTGCAAATTAATAAGCATATGGTCCAAAGCACAAATATTTTTAAAACTTTGCCTCGAATTTTTAAGCTTTTTATCCTAGCAGAACTTTCCTCAACAAACTTTGTGTAGCCTTTAACTCTTAATCTGTCTTGAACACGTGCAGAATGCACTAACCCCAATGCCTCTAATTGCCAAGCATTGTATATTCCGGAATCTACTAAATATCCAAACATTTTAGCCAAGTTTTTATTATTCGGAGGTAAAAATCCAAAATAGTATTGGCCTAGAGGAATCAAATCTCTTCCAATATAGCACCGTTTACCAACGTGTTTGCAGTCACTTACTTCAGTTAACATTCTCAATATCCATAAACTAAACGTCCAAGGTGATGCGGCAGCAAATTTTTGGGTTTTGTCGCATATCGACTTTACCAATTCTGGAACGCTGCTGAACACTTTACTGGTTGAAACCATCTTCCGCAACACCCGCATATAAGGATGTATTCCATAGTCTCCTAGTTGTTCATAAGATGTTTTCAATTCCATGTAGCTATGATTTCCTTCGAACGTCAATGTATACCCGTTTTTCTGAAGAACTATGATGTTTGGCAGAATCTCTTCTTCTGTCGGTTTAATTAGGACGCTAGTTACAATACCTAAGTAAAACTGTCGCAAAACCATCACTGTCACTGTCCATTGTAATAAGAGTACAGACCGACGTAATCCACTTGTATAAATTCCTTCTATTAGTAACGCAGACACAAGGATAATCCAGTGCTTGGCCCCTAAAAACGTTGTTATGATAATACCACCTAGAGCTAACAAAAGCCAGGAACATAAATCAAACACATTTGCAAATTCGGAGTAAGAAAAATAATCCACTTGCTCTTCTTTAGGTACCTGACAATAAACAAAGCTGGAATCTAGCGGATGAACTTGAACAAAAATTGGCAGATTTTGATTTATTGCAGCAGGCTTGTAGTACGTACTCCACAGGTATGTTATTTTACGGTTTGCTAGGTCAACAGTTTGAATTTGGGGAATAATACTTGGAAATCTACGATCTAACGGGGACGAGCCATCAAAAGATGGAAACGACATTAGAGTTAAATTTGTGGCCATAGCCAAAATATTTGTCAGTGCGATATAAGGTGATAAAGCATGATATAAAGATTTATCTGTTGGATTGGCCCAATGGTAATTTGTAAGTTTAGAGTAGTTTGAAACAACCAAATTTACGTGTTCTTGTGAGATATTGTAATGGTCGTAATATAAAATTCCAGATGCTGTCATGATTATCGAATAATTTTGATTTGTTCGGTATACTGCTTTTCTATAGTTGTTAGCGCTTTGACCTGAAGAGTTTCTATGTATTGTCCCAGTATATATATATGAGATATATAGTATAGAGATAAGTGATAGATTTAACAGTTTAGATGTGTCGATATGTGACGTAATTGCAGATGCAGAGGATAAAATATCGAAACTTAGAAACGAACTAGAATGTAATAGTCAGTATTGATTTTACTTGTTCCTTTGTAAGAACTACAATATTTATCAAGTTTGCCAAAACACCTTCTAAAATTACCTTTATCAAAAAGGTTTACACAACATGTTTTGATTATCGGTTTTGTTAAAATTGCATTTTCTTGCTGCGCTGTATTTTATATATTCAGAATGAACTTAATTATGGAAAGGGAATTCAATGGCTATTAAAAACAATTATGTGTTGCATGCAAAGGTTTTGTGTATATTGTCATTACCAGGCAAAATACATGTTTTCCAATTCCGAAAACAAGCAAAATATGCTTAGTTTATCCGAAATTGCTTTTCAGATCATGCGGCCTCTATTATGTAGACGTGTGGCCATAACTAATTTATTGCTACTGCAAATGTTGTTTGAAATAACTCGATATACTACCTAGCGTTTTAAAACCAAACATAAACAATTGAATAATTCAATCATTCATTTACTACATTTCTACTCACAAGGTATGCTATTTGACTGTTAATCGCAAACCAAGATGCGACTTGGCACTTCTTCTTCAATTTTTTACGCAGATTCCAAATCTGGTTTCCTTTTGGTGAAGAACGCAAATTTTGAATTTTAATTAATTAATTAGTAATCGCAATTAACGTACAAATACGCGCGCTTGACCCCAGCAGCATACCCCAGGCGCTCCTCTCTCTACGCATACAACGCACAAAGCAATGGCCAAAGCAGTGCAGTGCTGCGTGTGCTGAGATGTTACTCTTGCGCATGGTTTTTTGTGTGTTGTGTGTGCAGAGAGAGGAGCGTTTGGGGGATGCTGCTGGGGTCAAGCGCGCGTATTTGTACGTTAATTGCAATTATTAATTAATTAATTAAAATTCCAAATTTGCGTTTTACACCAAAATATAACCAGATTTGGAATCTGCGTAAAAAACCGAACAAGAAGTGCTAAGTCGCATCTTGGTTTGCGATTAACAGTCAAATACCATACCTTGTCAGTATCCGAAATGATTTGCATTTATTTTTCAGGCTTTTAGTTTTTGTAACACTGGTACAATTTGTAACCTTTTGGCCATTTTTTTCTCTTTGATAATTCAAATATTCAAGGTTATATTATGTCCCCACCTTCGATAACTCAGCAAGCGTTATCTAGGTTTATCAAATTTTAGTATGTAGTGAAATATTGCCACAAGTACGTAGTTAATATGCTATTGGTTACAGAAACCATAACCAACCAATATATATTTTAACTTCAGCTTAATATTTCTGGTTTAGAACAAAAATCAGGGCAGAAGGTAGAGTTAAGCCTTCATTATTATTTATGATGATGATGTGGTCTCAATGACAAAATACGGCAAATTGTAAAATGATGAATAACTGACAGGGAGTTCCCCAAAACCAGCAAAACCTAATCATATCAAACCCTTAATTAATGACTCGATTGGTCATAACTTTTGGTATATAGGTAGCGTACGTGCAGAACTCATGAAACTGTTGCACGTAAGATTTTGTTTTATTGCTGTCAGACCATAAGTGCAGAATTTGACCAGACCAGGCCATTCGTTGGAGTATATACAAAAAGTGACAAGCAATATGACAAAGTGATACACATTGGTACATCTACACACCTTGATAATGATGCTTACACTGCAAACCTCATTCGTTTGGATGAGTAATTAATTTATGGTTTGACGTGTCATAGAAAATCAAACTACAGCAGTTCAATTAAAAGCTTGTCACGTAATTACAAGGAACCGTGCACTGATAAGTTCTCCGCAAATGTCAGATCAGATTCATCATTTTGCTAAGAAAAAATATAAATTAACCCATAGTAACTTACGTAGTAATCCAATGTAGGAATCATGCCTTTTAAATGCTTTTTACAAAATACACAATTGATGTTTTATTTTATCTTAAGTTGCAGATAGTACATTAGCTCATATTTTAATTAAGCATCCTAACTGATGTTACAACACTTGCAAAAAAGAATATTACCAGAATGCCACCTGACAATTTTCCCCCACTTTTACTGCAGGTAGTAGTTCCATTTGCAAAATTAATCATACAATATCCTTTAGCGGTATGTTTTGCCTCAATGGAATTATTGTCTTTGTTATAGGCCCACAGGAGGTACATGGTGCGATCCTGAAATAAAATATACGTAACAATAAACATGATAAGATATGCTTAACAATAACAATTGATGACGAAAAAAGTAATAATTAACATACGGTAATAGCAATGTCGTTAAAATCTCCTGTATACAGTTTTCGTCGTAGTCGTATATCTGTCGTTGTAATATTTGTATCTTTGTCTTTGCTTCCATTGGCATAAGCGAGAGTCCAGTCTTGACTGGAGTCTCTAACTGGTGGCCCATTTGTGACACCTTTATATTCCTAATACATTAAATATAAAAAGTAAAATATTGAACTAAGTATTTAGAATACTTTATAAAATTGTCTTACCGCGCCGTATGGACCAAATGGACTATAGCCCCCGATATACAGGTCTGCTCCTATCATGTGGGACACATTTAAATTAAACCCAATACCCATCCAACCGGTAATTCCTGTTCCGGTAATGTTAAACTGTATCTCTCTATTATACTCAGGGATGGTATCATTTTTTACTAAATAATCCAGCGTGTAGGAGTTGTCAAAGCGAAGATGAACGGCACTGCACACGCAAAGAATGCAGCTTAGCACCAAGAACGCCTTTACGTTTGTCATTTTGTTATAGGCTGGAATATTTCCAGTTGCAGCGTACGTTAATTGTTTAAGCTTCTTCAGATATGCTTTATAAACTGAAATTTATGCTGAAATTTTTTGTATTAACCGACAAACTACTTACGCCATGGCACAACTAAAAATCAGAACAACATAAAGCCATACAAAAGCATTTGTTAGTGAAATCAGTTTCAATATCGTTATAGCAGCAAGATAAGATAACAAATTACAAAAATGCGCTGAATAATATACTTGTAGCTTGAATAAGCTTCTTATCTGCAGCGATAACGTTTGGCTTGGCAATATGATTTTTAAACGTCAAAGTATACACAATTCATTAATTACTTACAGTACTTTTATATCAACACGTTCTGAGAACATTACAGACCTTTTATTTGAAAACATAAGAAAACACAAAACGAAACGATTGCTACGAAAAATATGACATTTCATTTAATCATTTAATGCTTGGAAATCAAGTGTAATGTAATTTCTCACTTATGGATTTTCCGTTGTGTATTAAAATGAAACTGGCGGCGGGTTCTGTGAATGTATATCGAAATAAAAAAGTCGATTCCGCATTTTCTGAGTTATATCATAAATTACATTGGGGCACAAGGCTGCCCAACAAGTGCTTTTACTTGACAATTTCCAGGACATCTTGGACCAGTTACGGGACCGACTCTTGCATAATAATATAATAATAAAATAGCAACAATTACCTTAATTGAAAAAATATGTTTGAGGCATTGAGATCTTTTGGCTGGATGTTGATTTTCGACAATTTTGAATGTTTCATGGAAGCTTTGTTGAAGTTTTGGAAGGTTGTTGGCTTTATGGTAATTTCACAGTGAAGGGTTTATAAGGTATACAAAAAATTGTATGCATATTGCAAAAGCCTCCGCAAATTAATGTTGACGAAGTTCAAAAGCTCCTGATACAATTTTTTACACATGTATGTATGTGTTTGCCAACAACGAGCAGTCAGAAATGCATCACACGTTATCTAGTATTTTAATGCTAAACATTTACTAAGGGTATACAATGAACAAGGTTCATGGGCCTACTCGTTTATAACAATTATGTAAAAGTTTTAAAAATAGGAAAAGTAAAAAAGTTACGTAAATGGACAATCGGCATATTTGACTGTACATGCAAAGTAAATTTTGTATGCATTTCATATTGCCTATTCAATAATGCGACTTGAAAAATAATCCCGCTGCTTCTGCTACATTACTTTCAATATTAAAAAATGTTACGAATGTAAGAGGTTGATATATTACTCAACGATAATGTTGTTATTACTACCAATATGTCCAAAAATCCTTTTAAATTTAATACATAGAATCGAATGCCAATAGGTCTTGACTTACACACCACACACTTATTTTCTAAGTACTTTTTTCAAAATTCTCTTTAAATATTGACTACAATCAACATAAGTTTCATTTTTGAATTGGGCGTTCACCAAAGAATCAATAGGCATTTTCTAGATTTGTTTATTATTTGCTACCAAAATTTGCAAGACGCCATTTTGAAACATGACCAAGAAAAATTGTTATATCATTTTATATGTAACGTTTATCTTTAAACTTAACCCGGCGGTTTCTATAAACTTGTTTTACTGTCCCTTGAAGCTTTGTCTTAGCCAAATATTAACGTTATCTAAAAGTTGTACCATTCAATTTTCTATTCCAAATTCCTACCAAAATTATGAAAACTACTCTGACTGTGCTCGTCTAACAACTGCTCCTACTTACTTGCCTCAAGAAAATCCATCTACAAACACTACTTCTTGCGCTACATATAAAATTGATTACGAAGATTCATATAGAACAACATTTTCGCCAAATCGCTATTGTGGTAGTATTCGAATACTGCTAACACCCTTTCAAAATGCAGTTTCACTGTTATCTCAAGACCTTAGTTCTACTGCATTTTCTAAATTACCATGTGCTTACAAAAATCCGGATATTTTGGTTCCGTCGCCAATCACATCACCTACACATACATTGGTATATATTTCTACTTATTTCAGAAAAACTGAGAGCTTGGAAGGATATTTTATTACCCTACCATCTTCATTACAAGACACAAACTTACTAGTGATTTTACAGTCGCCTATTTCTTTAAACGTTTATTGGGGGTGTTACACGTGTTCCAAGAATGATCTCCTAGAAGCAGAATTGTCGTTGTTGAAGTACAAAGTACTGATACAAACTGTACTTTTACGTCGAATAAATTTTCAGGCGTTCTCGTCTTTTGAAACATGGTCAAATATCTGGAGAATAAAAGCGCTGAATCAGCTAGGGTACACTAATAATCAGATGGAGACCAGTGAAAATAATATTCTACTGGATTGTATAGCATCTCCTAGATCCACTCAGAGACGCATACCCAAGTATACCTACGAAGATTGCCTTAAAACTGATACTTTAAAATTTGCAAACTGTACAACAATTTATTGTCGAGGGTATACTTTTTACAGGATATTTTTATCCAGACCCTACAATATTGATCTCCAAATTCAGGAACTGCACGGAAACTGGTTGCCGTTTGTGTCATATATGGATAGTGTGAACTTCGTTACCGTGCTTGGAACTGAGGAAAGCAAAGCAAGAGAAAATTTTAATTTCTTGTCTGTTTTAAAGCCATTTAGTTCGACAGTGTGGATTATAATTTTGGTAACACTTTTCTTAGTTACTGCATCTTTGAAATTTACAAGCCCTTTGAATACAACTACGTGTTATTGGGTATTTTGGTTAGTATCAGAAATGCTAGAGGAAGGCTTTCAAATACTTAAATTAGTCAATTCGAGAAATATATGTGTACTCGTGGCCTGGCTTTATTCCATGATACTTTTACGTTTGCTGTACAGTTCAAGCATGTACTCTTATTTGACAATTCAATTTGAACCAGTAAACATACCAAACACATTTAAGGATATGTTTCCTGATGCCTCCAGAGATACATTGTCAACAGAATCTGGACCAATAATTGGGGAACTTTCAGTAATATTTCCATTTTATACTTACGAAAAAAATTTACTTTCTAGAAACCTCACAAAACAAGCTGCAGGTTTTAGACAAAATGTCCTTTCTCGTATAAATTTTATTGTTAACAGCAATTATAGTACAATGGAGGTGTTTAAGAATGTTTCTACACCCGATGGATATCTTGAATTTATGAATTACTATGAGGTATTTGAATCCAACAGTATTATTAGTAGTCAAAGTAGAAAGCGATTTACCCTACTTTATTGCACTTTTGGAGAAACCGAGCACGCTTTTGTCTGGTTTCTGCTTCCACTGTTGCAGGTTTTTGCAAATAGAAGAACGAAACGACCGAAAGCCAAAGAGAAGCATTATTTGTCTCACTCGCTTTTGTGGTATTCACATGAAAAATATTTTTATTCGGAAATGCTAAAAGCTAAACTTGGGGTTCTGACAGAAAATGGCTTGTCAATAACTTACAAACGCCATCAGGACACAATAAAACAACTGAAGTACCTAATAGACGCTAACGTACAAAGCGGACTAAACAAAGCCTGGAATTTCTTCTATTTAGCTTCAGTATGGAATACTAAGCCTGAGAACATGGATATTATGCTGGATGTCCTACTAGAACCGGTTAAGGTTGAATATTTGCACGTGATATTTGTTTTATTTGCAATGATTCAATTGGCGTCGTTTCTGGTATTTATATTTGAAGTTGTAAAAGTTTATTTTAGGTAAAATCTGTGTTAATATTTTTGTCAATGGATTCAACGTCTGTCATTGTTCTGTTTTCATTTTACATAAACAGGGAGTTTTTATGCATGTATGCTAAATGAAAAGCTCGTTTAAAAATTGAAACCTACTTGCTTTCCGGTATTTTCAATAATTACACATGCGAATATCGCCTTAATAACTCAAAATGAATCTTAAATACCATATCACTCGTACATTCACATTAAAAGTACAGTTGTAGTAGCATCTACCACCCTCATTAAATGTTCTAAACCACTGGCTCGATGAGTTGCATAAAATCTACCTACCCAAATTCTAATTATTTTGCAACTGAGCAATTGCAGTTTATTTTCCTTTCTGGTTAGCCGATGTCTCCAGAACTCTATGAGTGTTTCTGACTCTTGTGTAATGACTACCAAAAACCCATACAACATCACATTGTTAACCGCTATAATGATATCGACAACAAAAAACATACCTATCAAAACCGCAGGGAAGATGTGATTTAACCTAATACATACAAACGTGCACACAACGTTCATAAAGAAGGATACGGAGAGAAGATTAGGCAGAAGTATATCAGCCAAGTGCTGAAATGTACGAAAAATTAGCACAACTTTCCTATACTTGTTTAGAGCACGCGCGAATTTAGATTTGTATTTTAGCATGCCTCTTAGTTTATTCCACATGCTTATAGGGTTTGATGGACTTAGCTGGTTGTAGCACGGCTGCATAATTTGCTTGCTTTCGTACATAACCAGTAGTAAAATTGAAAATACCTGAAGATTTACAATATTTGCGTAGTAACCATGCACCAGCCAATATAGCGAACTGAGAATTTGGTCAACTATTTTGTGTTTGATAATTAAGTCGGGCAGTACAAAGCGTAAGACTATGTTTGCTGGTGTTGTTTTCAAAACAAATGGCAGTGTGGAAACAGCAATTGGCAGTAGAACTGTGAGTGTTCCCGCAAAATATGTTGCTAAAGCTTCCTTTGTTAACTTCTTATTCAAGATTTCTGAAAATGAAAGGTCAAGATTACAAAACGTATCAATGTCTAACACACAGTAATTAGCTTACCTGCTTGTGATTTTGACACCATCATTTGGTTAAGTAGCCAAACACTGTCTTTGCATAAGCGTTGACTTGTCCAAGCGCACGTCAAGCAAGTTATTGCACAGGCTGAATACAAAATATCCATGATAAAGTTTTCAAATGAGATTTCAATTGCGACAGTTGGTTCCTTCTTGTTGCTTTGAATGTAGGTCAAAATCCTGTAAATAGTAATAACAAAGACTAGTACTACTTGAGCATTAGTCCATGTAGTGGCATATTGTGGCTTATGATTCAATATAAAACGCCCTTTTGTGTCGTCAAAAACAAATGCTAGATTAATCCTATTTTGTAGAAATGTATGAAGCTGTAAAAATGCAAACCACATTTTGGCTAAAAATATGACAACTGTTTGATGTGTTAACTTCCTAAAGGTAAAGCGCTTACTAAAACGATTTTGGTGCAAACTTAGGTTTGTGCCACATTGAAGAAAAGTTTTATTTAAAAAACTTCTCATGTGTGTAATCAAGTATAAATTTAATCAAGTACTTCGTGAGATTGTGTAAGTTTTTAAGCGTGTAGATTTTTTTCTGTTGATCCTTTTTGAAGTATGCATAAAAATTTAATTGGTTGATTCGGGAAACAAGAATATTAATTGTAGGTGATATAATACTCTCGTCACAATCTCTGAGTAGGGCTGTATGAATATATAAAAAATTGGTAGTGTAGGAATGACCGACTAACATTTACATATGGAACATGTTTTCAAAATAATTGACAAGGCTCCAATCCATATTTCCTTTCATTAAAATTACTAAGTTTTCAATACGCATGGTGTTCATTCCTATCCTAGCAATCTAGCGCAGAAAGGTTTAGACTGATTGTCTGTCAGGTTTTGAGTGGATGAGGTAAGCATTGAGTCGTTTCTAGCAAAGTGATAAATTGCTTTGCATAGTTGTCATATATTACAATGCTGAAAATTAAAAACGTATGGAATACTAGATTACGTATGGGTGTTTCATTATAAATGTACGCGACATCGCTTCGCTTTCTGTGGCTTGTCAAACAATAAAGTTGGACTTAAGAGTGTTGTTCTCAATGTAAGAATATTTGCTCCGGTTAAATATAATTTATTTATCATGTTTCTATTTGTGGCTCTTACCCGTATATCATTTTTTCTTTAAAGTAAATAAGAAATTTGCTAATTAAAGCTGTGCTTTACTGTCGTTTGCAAAAATGTGAGAGAAATTAAAACCAAGATTAATTGGTAGCCGTACTACATTGAATATACTCTCACGTTTCTAGAGACCTGATTAAAAAACAATTTACTTTTGGGGTTTCAGGGTGACGAAAACTGAACTCCATACGGAAAGTTAAAATAATTTTGTATTTTCTCAAATTTGAAAAGTATAATACGTCATCATTCATCATTTATTTGTGAGTTTTCCTTCCAGACACTTTAAAATATGGTTCAGTTGTTGATATAAATAACGAATGTTTACTTAATATTTTAACGGCTTTAGATGTACAATGACGTAACATTAATATTTGAAAGAACACCAGAACGTCAGAAATTGCCATTAAGTGATTAAATTTCAAGTGTAGTTTATATACATTACAAAATTTGATGAATTGTAAGCCGTAAGAACAACTTTCCTCCAAAGTTAGTACTTACTTGCTTATGTTTCTGGTGAAAAGTAGTGCATTATGAAATCATTCAGCGGAATTACTTGTATTCTATTTTTTGTTAGCCTGAGGTCTTGTTACAGTATCACAAGTTTTAAATGTCCCTTGAAAAACTTCATACAAAATGCTTTTCCTTTGATTAATACTTGTACTGTACAATTTTCTCCTGTTAACATTACTGCAAATTATGAGAGCTACCTTGAATGTGTCAAGATCATTAATACTGGTATATACATACCTCAAGGAGATCCAGCACCTAACGTAACCTGTGAGAAGCATAAATATATTTACGAGAATTCACATCGAAAAGTATTTTCTCGACAACGTCTTTGCAACAGCTTTAAGCTATTTATTTTACCTTTTCTAAACCACAAGCACAAAATAACAATTGACCTTACACCATCCGTATTTTACAAACTACAGTGCATCGACGAAACCGTAGATGGTTGGAATATACAATTAACGTCTTCAAGATATACACTGGTTTATATTGATTTTGGTAATCATCAAAGCAATGTTAATAACTTTGAACTTACTTTACCGGCGTCATTGCAAGCTACCAATTTAGTAGCGGTTCTAAATTTTGGCATTGTTACAAAAACTTTCCATGGATGTTTTACATGCCACAAAACCCTTACCGTAAGTAAATTTGATAATTTTAGAACTGTGCTTAGAACACTTGTGTTACGCCCATTGAAATTGGAAGCACTGGCAACCAATGCGGACCTGGCAAAAATTTGGAACTATCAAAGACTAAATAATCTGGGATATGACGATGATGATGATAACGAACAAAATAATGAAAATTTGTTAAAAGATTGTTTTGTCTTGCATCAACATTCTGTCATGAATGAAAGCATTTCGCGTAGCTTCTATTATAGCCAGTGTGTAAAAATAAACATTTTACAGTTTCTGAACTGTTCGATGCACCATTGCCATCGTCATATTTTAGGTATTACATTTCTTCTTCAGCCATATCGTACAGAGCTTGAGCCCATATTCCTTTACGGAAATTTTGTACCCTTTGTAGCCTACACGGATGGAATAGACTTTGTCACAGTTCTCAGTAGCCAGGAAGGCAAAGCACGAGAAAATTTTAAATTTGCAGCAATTTTAAAGCCATTTGAATTTTCAATCTGGATTTGCTTAATTCTAACAGTTTTGTTATATGCAGCAATTTTATGCTTTATGAGTTTGTCAGGAACAAGGGCTTTTGATTGGTTGTTTTGGTTAATTTCCGAACTCCTGGAGAAGGGATTTTATGTTAAAAAGTTACTAAACTCAAGAAATTTTATGTTGGTCACTATATGGTTTTACACAATGATACTTTTAAGAAACTTTTATACGTCTGAATTGTATACTTATTTAACAATTCAGTCAGATCCACTCAACGTACCAAAAACCATCAAAGACGTGTTTCCTAATGAGTCCACTGATATGCCACAAGCAGATACGGGACAACGAGTTGGAGAATATTCCTTCCGATTTCCTATAGAAATGCATGTTGCCAGTTTACAAGGCAGAGGTCAACGCAAAGAAGCTGAGGATTTTGCCGCAAGCATTTATTCACGTACAAAACTGTTACCTTTTGATAATGATCAAGATCCTACAAAAATTCTTAGTAATTTTTCCATGGAAAACGGATTGCTTATGTGCCAAACTTATGACTCAAAGGCAAGTCCGCCTTTCACCATAAATAATTGCCCAACTTCAGGGCGTATAACGTTATTGTATTCCACACCAGAATCATTAGTAGATCCAAAAGCAGTTTTGTGGCTAATGTTACCTTTACTACAGGTTTTTGCTGATAGAAAAATTTTGCAATCAGAAACGAGTCAAAATTTATATTTGTCACATTCTCTTCTGTGGTACTCCAGACAAAAGTATTTTTATTCGGAAACATTTAAAATGAAATTTGGAGCAATGGTCGAAAACGGATTATCAATGAAGTACAAACGCCATCAGGACACTTTAGAGCTGGCTGAAAAGCTTATAGATGCCAACATAAAACTTGGACTGAACAAGTCATGGAATTATTTTTACTTGGCTTGGTTGTGGACATCAAATAACTGGAATACCGTAAATATGAATGAGCCAGCCGTATCTGTAAAAGCCGATGATCTTTATGTAATTCTAATTTTGTATTTAATACTGAGCTCAGTATGTATAGTTGTTTGCCTAATTGAAATTTTGAAGGTTAAAATGTTTTGAATTTACTTGGGATTTAAAGTTTAAAATGTGGATCCGACAATATATTCTCACTTGAAAATACAGCATCATACGCAATTTGTATGCTTTATCAGTATTAGAATTTGGGGGAATCTTTTGATTAATTAGCTAAATGGATTGAAGCGATTTGTTCAATCACATGCCATGAAAGTTATTACAAGATAATATCAATTACAAAATGATTAGTAGATACTACATATTGCTTGGTTGCATTTACTTTCAATTTTATTTATCAATTTATTTTAATTTGAAATGTTGTTTTAATCTTTTAGTTTCAGTAAAAAGTAAACACAGGCTAAAATGTTGTCAAACGATAAATTTTCAAAAGCACAAAAGCCTATTTAATACCGAAATTGTTTTCGTAATTCAGTCAAATATTTGCAATTGCTCTTAGGATGGGTTAGTATAGGTACAATGGTAAAACATATCTTAGTAGGATAATCTTACCACTTACTTGTTCACCAAAAAGTTGTAACATCTCAAAACATCAAACATTTCTTAACTGGAAATAAAAAGTTAAACGCCAATAGTTTTCATCTGAAAGTGTTAACATGAGAACGTCAATATTCATTTCTGGAATTATTCTGCTCCTTGTGTTTAAACATTCATCATGCACAAATAGAGTTTCTTGTCCTTTGAAATCTCTTCTGCAAAGATTATTGCCTCTGATTGACACGTATACAATTCAGTTCTCCCCAATCTACGCCATTCACAAATACGAAATTTACTCTGCGTGTATAAGTTCAGCAAATAGTATTGTTTACTTGCCTCAGAATGATCCACAATTTAACGTTACCTGCAAACAGCACAAATATACATATGAGAACCAATACAGAAAAATATTTTCAGGTCAACGTCACAGCAGCAATTCTCGATTATCCCTCTTACCTTTTATAAACAATAATGTAAGATTAACTTCTAATATCACTCCATTTGCATTTAATAAGTTACGGTGTACTGATGAAGAGATTCATCACTCTGATATACAAATAACGTCTCCTACATATACACTTGCATTTGTTTCTGTTGTAGAAAAGCCCCACAATCTTCAAAGTCTCTTCCTTACTGTCCCGCCGTCATTGCAAAATTCTAAAGTGTTAATAGTTTTTAAGCTTGATAAAGTCACTAGAATTTATACTGGATGTTTTACTTGTTCAAAGGACAACATCATTAAAATCTCAATCTTCGTACCCGATCATCTTATTCTGAGAACAGCTGTATTGCATTTGTTGAACAATAATTGGTTTTCATCTAAACAAAAATTTATAAAAATTTGGAAGGTGGAACAGTTTAATAATCTTGGGCAGAGTGATGTTGAGCAAACGTTCAACCACAGATTTAAGGATTGTTTTCCAATGCAAAATTTCAGCAACACTAACAAAACTATAGAATTTTCTCTGTACAGCTACTGCATAAAATCGGACATTTTAAGACATGCAAATTGCACAACGTCAATTTGTACTGATCTAGTTGTTTACAAAACATATATGATACAGTCCCATATCGTTCTTAATGACTTCAATCGTCTGTACGGTAACTTGTTGCCTTTTGTCGCTTTTATGGATGGAATTGATTTTGCTACCGTTCTCAGTACAACAGAAAGCAAAGCAAGGGAAAATTTTAATTTTTTATCAATCTTAAAGCCATTTCAACTTTTAATCTGGATATTTTGTATTCTTACAATCATAATAGTCACAATTACTTTAGGTATTGTTGGTCCATCAAAAATGAGCACGGCTGGTTGGATGTTTTGGCTAATTTCTGAAGTTTTAGAGAAAGGTTATCAAATTCGTCAGTTTGTGAATTCAAGGAATTTCATCTTAGTTGCCTTGTGGTTGTATGCAATGCTACTGTTGAGAAATTTGTATGCCTCGGATATGTTTGCTTATTTAACAATTCAGTCAAAATCCCTGAACGTACCAAAGACGGTTAAGGATGTTTATTTTAAACAATCCGATGGTTTGTCTCAAATTGACACTGGACAAAGACTTGGAGAACAAACATTTGTTGATCAGATTGGTATGTATCAGAACAGTTTAAACCAAAGAAAAAGGACTCGTGAAGCCCAATATCTTACATTTAGTGTACTTTCACAAACTAAATTTATGTTTTCTTTGAAAAATCCTATTGACTTCATTCGAAACTTTTCAAAACAAAGTGGTTTTCTTGCCTGTAAAAATTATAACTGGGAGGATATTCCGTCTGAATACAAAGCAAATTGTTCAACATCTGGTCGTTTAACTTTAGTATACTCCACACCCGGAATACAGCCAAACGCAATGTTTTGGTATGCATTACCTTTGTTACAGGTTTTTGCTAACAGACGAATCGTAAAATCCCAAACACGCCAACAATTGTACTTGCCCCATAATCTTGTGTGGTATTCACAACAAAAATATTTTCATTCAGAAGTATTGAAAATGAAATTTGGAGCAATGATAGAAAACGGGCTGGCATTTTATTACAAACACTATCAGGACACACTAGTCCTGCTGAAGCATCTTCAAGACGTGAATACAAAACTAGGACTAAACAAGTCTTGGAATTTCTTATATCTTGCTTCGTTATGGAATACAAATAAATGGAATACTGAAAAAATGAATGAGTTAACCGCACAAGTGAAAGTCGAAGATCTCTACGTTATTTTAGTACTGTATTTAATACTTAGCTTGACATGCATAACGGTTTGCTTAAATGAAGTTTTTTGTAGTTAGGTGTACCAGAAATTGAACTAATAAGCATCATGAAAAAAGACGTACATCTGAATAAGGCAAATTATATTTAGGAGCTCTTCATATTTTTATTTTGTTTATTTTACTATAACCTTTAATGTTTTCATTTGGGGAACCTTAATATTAAGTTTAAATCGAAGGTTTTCAAACGCGGGAGATCTTAAAATTAAGTTGGTGGTTGTGTCGGGGGCACTTAAAATTCAGTCGATTCAAAAACGTTTCGAAAGTGGTAAAACTTATTTTTCTGCAGGGCAAGTTCACCTCTCAAAGTGGCAGGTCTTAATAATCAGCTGTTTGTTGCTGACCTGCCTGTGGGAGAACTTAATATTAAGTAGATTTCCCCTGTATTTCTAACAATTCCCACGTGAACGGTTACTACCCGTGTTTAAAATGCCCACATTGTAGACAACCTACTCCAATAGAAATTACCACTGTTACCCATTGCACCTTAATTATAATTACCACATTTACGTACATAATAATTTATTTTTATTCCACCTTAACTACTGTAAACGTGTTTTTAAGTGCCATTTGAAAGCTACGATTTCAATTTTGTATAATACAATCTAATCGACGTACTAAACAGTTTTATTTGAATATGCGTATATGATCTGGGTAAACAAATTAAACTAATAGTTTGATGAAATAATACAATCTGTTTTTGATGCGTTCCGTTTGTATTCAATTTAAAAACACATTGATGACGCGTTTATTTTACTGCTCATCAAGGTGTAAGTTGCGTTAAGTCCAACAAAGATACTGTTTGAGTTGTTCTTCTGTTTTTATATAAATAATTAATAACCCATTTAGAATACGCTTTTTTTAAATTAATTAGTGACATGTTCAATCATTAGCATTTGTGATTGGTTCTTCATTCAAACTTGTTTGTCTGTTTAAACTTTGTTTTTTGTTTTAAACCCTTTCAAATGGCACTTAAAAACACGTTTACAGTAGTTAAGGTGGAATAAAAATAAATTATTATGTACGTAAATGTGGTAATTATAATTAAGGTGCAATGGGTAACAGTGGTAATTTCTATTGGAGTAGGTTGTCTACAATGTGGGCATTTTAAACACGGGTAGTAACCGTTCACGTGGGAATTGTTAGAAATACAGGGGAAATCTACTTAATATTAAGTTCTCCCACAGGCAGGTCAGCAACAAACAGCTGATTATTAAGACCTGCCACTTTGAGAGGTGAACTTGCCCTGCAGAAAAATAAGTTTTACCACTTTCGAAACGTTTTTGAATCGACTGAATTTTAAGTGCCCCCGCCACAACCACCAACTTAATTTTAAGATCTCCCGCGTTTGAAAACCTTCGATTTAAACTTAATATTAAGGTCCCCCAAATGAAAACATTAAAGTCGGAATATGTTGGAATTACTTTTATTGCCACTATTCAAACATCACCATTGCTTTAATAATTTTTTATTCAAAGGAATCGCCTTTCCCACTTCTTAAAACACTTAAATCAAAGCAACTTGGAAAGTGTTGAATATGATAAACTTGATGCTTATGCTACTCCATACCACAACATGAAGGGCTAAACTCTTCCTGTGTGTTTTATTAAGTAGCCGCAGGCTAATTATTCATAATGGACATTTTGTCTGTATCGGTCCGTCCGCCCGTCCGCCCGTCCGCCCGTCCGTACGCCCGTCCGTCGACCCTAAAACGCCCCTTAGAAATGGAATTTTTGAATTCTGTTTTCTTCTAAACTGTACCTCTCAACGAGACCTCGCGCCTGGTCCAAAAACATTTTCACAAAAATACACCAGAGGGCGCTAAAAATTTAAAAACGCTATAACTCCGGTCCCTTACAACTTTTTTCAATTCTTTTTTCTGGAATAGGTTCCTTAGGTCCTACTCCATCTATTGACACACCAATTTTTCCCCAACGCACGCCCTCTGGCGGCCAAATTAAAAAACGCCATAACTCCGGTCCCTTACAACTTTTTTCAATTTTTTTTTCTGGAATAGGTTCCTTAGGTCATACTCCATCTATTGACACCCCAATTTTTCCCCAGCGCACGCCCCCTGGTGGCCAAATTTAAAAACGCCATAACTCCGGTCCCTTACAACTTTTTTCAATTTTTTTTTCTGGAATAGGTTCCTTAGGTCCTACTCCATCTATTGACACACCAATTTTCCCCCAGCGCACGCCCCCTGGTGGCCAAATTTAAAAACGCCATAACTCTTGTCCTATAAGACTTTTTTTAGTTCTGTTTTTTGGAATAGGTTTCTTTGACCCTAGTGCACTTCCACAACTCTTTCATTGTGAATAAAAATTTTCATGCGGCTACTTACTTACACATTTACAAGGGTTTATTTATTAAAGTTTTGCGTTTTTAACTTTTTGAACATTTAAGCTTCAAATTGAAAAAAAATTTCAACCCGGCGTGATCAGGATTTTATTTTTCTGACTTCGGTATCTGAGCAGTTCTAAACACAGTACAGTAATGCAAAAAAGTAAGCACAATCCCCACAACACAAAGATTTTCAGTACTCTACCATACATTTTTAAACTTTGAATCTTGGCAGAACTTTCTTCAGCAAACTTGGTTGGTCCCTTAACTCTAAGTCTGTCTTGTATACGCTCCGAGTGTCCTATTCCTAACGACTCCGAGTGCCAAGCCTGAAAAATTCCTGATTCTACTAACCACTGAAACATTTCAGCTACATATTTATTATGCGGAGGTAGAAATCCATAATAATACTGACCAATTGGAATCAGTTCTTTTCCAATGTAACAACGTTTTCTACTTAATTTACACTCCTTTTGTTCCCGCTGTAGATTCATTATCCACATTATATTATTCCACCCAGCCACCAGCGCATAGCTGGTGGACTTACGACATAACGCCACAAGAATTTCCCCATTGTCTTTAAATAATCCACCCTCTGACATCATTTTTCGTAAAACTTTAATATAACGATGTACACCATAGTCGCCTAGTTGCTCGTACGACTTTTTAAGTTCTATATAAGTTGCATCGTCTACAAAAGTCAATTTATAATTGTTATTCTGCAGCTCTTCAATGTTTTGCAGAATCTTGTCCTCCGTGGGCATAATCAAAACGCTAGTCACAATCCCCAAATAAAATTGTCGTACCAGCATTGTTGCTACTATCCACTGAAATAAAATTACGGAGCGACGTAATCCATTTGTTATAATAATTCCTTCTGATAGTAAAGCAGATGCAAGTACAATCCAGTTTCTAGTGCCTAGTATTAGTGTAATGATAACACCGGAAAGAAACAATGCACACCATGTGCAAATGTCAAATATACTTGAAAATTCCGAAAACGACAAATAATTGATTTCCCCCGTTTTAGGTACTTGACAGTATATAAAGCTGAAATCAACGGGATCAACTTGTACAAAAATTGGTAGATTTTGGCTGGTTGTGGTAGTTTTGTTGTAGTATAAGTTCCAGAGGTAAGCTAGTTTACGATTTTCTAGATCATTAGGTTGGATTTGTGGATATATACTGGAAAATTTACGTTGCACTGGAGTTGTTCCATCAAAAGATGGATATGATGTTAAAGTTGCATTTGTAGCCACAGCAAAAATATTAGCAAGTGTAATGTAAGGAGAGTAAACGTGATATGGTGATCTGTTTTTGGGGTCAATCCAGTGGTAATGCTTCCGCTGAGAGTAATTTGAAACAACAAGTTCAACGTGATCTTGAGGAATGTTATAAAGATCGTAGTATAGCAATCCTGAAAGTGCCATGATTTTTAAGATGTTTCAGATATTTTATCCCTAAGGCTCTGCAACCTTCACAAGGTGCTTTAGATTGCCAAGCATGTCAAACTTGTTCACTATGAAGTACACTCAAAATGATTTGTCGTCTTGCCACATTACTCAATTAAATCAAAATTGCGTAGTACGACCTCATTATTAACGGCTGTTTTCAGCCTTTTTAATTCAGTGATGGAAATTTCAAAATCAATTCATTTGCATAAAAGAGCCACAGAGTATTACGAATGGAATTTATAACAGTCAAATTACGAGCACCACAAAAACAACTTTTATAACGATACTCCATTTCTTAAAAAACTGTTTGTTGAAGTGAAAGACCATTTTATATTATGTTTGAAAGTCTAAATTTAAGGTTATTAACAACTACATAATAGCTTCAAAAGGTTAACCATAAATTGAATATCTGACAAACAAGGGCATTTAAAAGTAAGAAAAGAAACATATTGCATATATAGTCAATATGTTTTTGAATTTATTCCAACATTGACCAAGGAAATATAATCAATTGTATTCAGTAATACTATTTCTTTGTTAAATTGGCCACCTGCTGACAAATGAACTAATATTTATTAAAACACCTTTATGTGCAGAACGTATTTTGAATAAAATTTTTATTTCATATAAAATTCTTCTAACTTGGCAAACCAAGTTATTTATTGAAATTCAACAAAAACTCTATAACCAAGAAAGTTTTGATACCACACGTGTAGATGGCACATGATTTACATAATATGACATAAACATAAACATTTGTTATTTTTGCAATAATATTTACCACTCAAATGCGTTTATAATAAGTACAAAATAATTTGGACAGCTTGTAAAGTATATATCTCATTTAAAAATAATAAATGTTAACAAGAAAATAAGCTGCTTATAAATAAATTGTATTAGGAGAAAGCTATAACATTGATGGCATGAATTATAACATACGCCGTAGAAGTACATAGACATTGTGAGATAGGTTGGCCGTGCCAAATTACCATCAAAGCCATTCTGCATATATTTTCCAGCTTTGATTCTTTCGTAAGCCTAAACAGCTACCAAACAAATGTGTACTCTATATGTATATATATTGGGTAAAAGGACAATCTTTGTGCTTGTGTGGAGAGGGTGTTCTTGTGCGGGAATCAAAACAAAAGCAGGTGATTTATTGAGCAACACAAGACAGATGCAACAAGTCAAGTGTTTTTCCCAATATATTTATCTATAAAATTACCATTTTTAAACACACTTAAGAAAAACGTATATACACTATACCTATCAAAGATTTTTTTAAATCACTAAACATTTTACATTTCTAAACTATAGTACAAAATAGCTTCTCGTGCAACAAAAACAACAACAGGTGTTATTTCATCAAAACGTAGCACATGCACCAAAGCTTTCAGCTTTAGCTGTTGCACATTTATTTCGCAATGTATTATATCGGAAACTAACCAAGAAGTGAATAAAAGAGACTATTACAACTTGAATTATTAAAAATTTGTAAGTACATTTAAAATTACTCTTGTTGAATCAATCATTTTGGCCAAAATAAAACAATGTAACTTGTTATATAAAAAAGTTGAGCCGGTTTAATTTTTTAGTAATTTTTGTATTAAGAAATATTTGGAACACAACCATGTCTGAAACCGTTGAGCGGGTTACTCGTGGCTACTTGAAGAAACTTGCAAAGCGAAAAGCAGAGGAGGAGAAGCTGGAGAGGGAGAAAAAGAGATTTTTGGTGAAAAATAGAAAAGTAATTGGTCCAAATGGCGTGATTGTGAATCAAAATTTGGGTAAAGTAAAAATTGAAGAAGACTTTGTTGCCGTAAAAACTGAATTGGAAACGGACACCACAGATTGCGTTCCAGAAAATTTGAGAGAGGAGTTCGTCTTGAAAGCCAATGAGGACGACGTTGAGCAGAAGGTTTTGGTGGTGGAGGATTTTCTGAACATTCCTACAGATCATCATGAAAATTATTCTCTTGCAAATGAGGAACAGAATGAGGATATGGAAATTATTGTGAAAGAAGAGACGAACTCAGATTACCAAGTTTTATTGAAAGAGGTTTCTCAGCAAACTGAAGCTCAAAGAACACACGAGGTATGTAAAATGTCTGGTTTTTGTGGAAACATTGTAGTTGAATAGAGAATAACAATACAATTGTTGCAAAATAATTTCTAGATTGATTGGCTCAAAGTACTCCCCCATATTTGCAAATATTTGAATCTTGAAACACTTCTTGAATGTCGACTGATATGTCAGAATTGGCGATCTGCAGTAGACCTACACTTTAAGAACAAATTTCAATTCAGTGAAAGATACACATTTAAAGATAAGGAAACCCTAGCTGAATTTCTGGATATTATGGAACATTGCACAGGAAATCCATTTTTTGGAACAACAGCAAGTTTTGAGTTTATAAAACCACAGGACGAATGGAGAAAACGCAAAAACCCAATAGGGCCTTACGACACCTTCAATGCTTTCTGGAAATTGGTGGAACAGTTATTGGCCAAATTTGGACATTATCTTAAGGATATTACGCTTTGTCAGAATGGAGATGGACTAACTCCACTGCATCTTTACAAAATACTGGAGAAGTGCCTACCTCATTTGCCAAATGTTGAAGAAGTTACAATTTCTGGTCATTTTAACTATACTAATTACGTGGGAGAAGATGACAGAAAAGCGAAGGAGGTATCTGATTACATGACTGGTAGAACTCTACCCCTACTTGACAAATTGCACTCATTAGAATTTGGATTTAAAACTGCTAATATTCAGGAAGCCGTTATTGTTGCATGTCCGAAATTAAGCGCGCTAAACTCCAAGGTGCTTCTTGAACACATGGCTGAATTGATAAGCAAACTGTCCTTAATGGTGTGGTCGACCAAGCGACTGGAAAAGCCTTAATGCTCTTCCCACGAGTTTGGAAGATCTGGATTTTGATTTTAGTCCCGGCTGCGGACATGCAGATGTAATTGATAGTATCAATCTAAAGCATTTTCTACACACTTTTCGGCGACTTCCTGGATTACGTAGTGTCAGTCTTAGAGGAAGTATAACCTTGGTCAACGAAAGGCGTTTGCAGAAAACGCAACATGGAGCGCTACAGGAATTACTACTGAACCAATGCTACATGGGTGATAAAAGAAATCAGAAACAAATTTTAAAGGACATTGTTCAGCCTGGTGGATATTATGCTGCTATACTTTCTAACTTTCCAAACCTACGAACTTTTTTAATTGCGGAGGAATGCATTGAGACTGCAGCAATGATAACTGAGGAAGACTCCAAATAATTTGGACCAAATTTGTATATGCTTCAAAACTCTGGGATGAATATAAGTCACTTGAAGACTTTAAACTTGCTGTTAGCGGCTATTTCTGTTATTCCACTCAAAGTCGTTCGGTAAGTCCAATTGTCAATTTAGATATATTAGCCATTTAGACTCTGACTGATGCTTAACTTTGAATTTGGTTATTGATTTGTTACAGAACGTGCCTATTATGAGACCTCGGCGATTCAGACGGTCAAGGACTTGCTGGACTAGTGAATATTATCTGAAATTCCAAGAAACTGGGATTGCGACTACCGACTTGTAATTATACTTTGCTATAACTCCAACATTTCTATCGTCTTAAAAGGGTATATATGGTCCAAAACTTAGATTATGTCTGACGTCAGGGTTTCGATTGCATCAATTCTTAAATACTTTTGTTAATTAAGATTTGTAGTTTATACATATGGTGGTATGAAACACAAATTTTAATCATAAAATTATTCCGATTTATGTATATCTATTATGGTGTTTGACGTTTTATTTAACATATAATATGTTCAAATTTATTTGTATGTAATCTATTCTCACAACTTATAATATAGGTTAATTTGTATGTTTTACAATGTTTACTTAAATTGTTATCAGACAGACTTATTATTTATAAAACATAACTGTTCGTACACTAGTAAGATAAAATAAGTATGTAATTTCTCACTATTGCATGATATCTTAATGAATTTAGAGAACAGTCTTTATAGATAACAATAAATGTTTATACGACAGTTTATATCTAGTTGCATGATATACATTTTGCTTGCTGCTTTGTCATTTGGGTTTTCACCTTCACCAATAATGTCGCTGTTTTGTTGCATGAAAGATTGGATGACATTGAAGCAACATGTGATAGTGTGTTATGGCTCAAACAAGGCTGAAATGTTTGCAAAGTCGATCAGATAAGTAGTCTTTGAGTTGTACAGTTTTTTTTAAATGGCAAGACGAGGATATTAAATTAACATTTACGATTACATTGTTGCATCTGATAAGGGTATTACAGTTAACGTTCATTTAGTTACTAAAATTAGTTTATGGAATTTTTGAATTTAATTTGTAAACGTTTGCAACATAATTTAATAGACAATACAAAAATGCAAGTAACTTCAGGAGCCATAACACAAATATTTTTAACACCTTGTGACGGATTTTTATTCTCAGAATATTAGCAGAATTTGCTTTAACAAACTTAGTATTGAAATATCTTAGCCAGGTTCATTTTGTGTGGAGGTAGGAAATCAAAGTTGTAATTTCCCATAGGCATAAATTCTTGTCCTATGTAACAATGTTTCCCATTAATTTTACATTCCTTTCCTACACTAAGCTGATTCATTATCCACAAAGTTACCGTCCAACTTGACTCGGCAGCATATTTTATGGATACATGGCAACAAGGCTGGAGAACACAAATTTGGCATTCACAAATTTATTGGAGCAAACTGGTTTGGTTTAAATAATTATACTTATATAGTATGAATACGCCGCCAGAAAATTTGTTCTCCCCCAGCAGCTAGCTTATTAATATGATTTAATTTTGTTTTACTAACTGACCCTATATTTACGATAAAACTAAAACCAAACACAACACTCTTCAGATGATATTTAATCTTGATAATATGAAAAATAGAATTTACTTTATTGAACATGCAAATAAAATCTAATTCCTTTAATGGTTATTTACTTTTTTGAAGTATTTTATCTTGCAAATGGAGTTTAAACTGTTTCTTTAATGTTTTGTTTTGGTTAAACGTACTAATCCGTTTTTTGAGAAAGTTCGTCAACGCGGAAAATCGTAAAATTCCGTTCTCATCAGCGTAGCGGCGTCATGGGAACACGTATTATTCCGTTGGTTTGAATACAGTTTGAAAATGGTAAAACGTATTTTCCCGCTACCCTAGTTCTTCCCTCAAATTGGAAACACGTAATAATCAGCTGTCTCCTCCCACTACCTGCCCGTGGGAGCACGTACTTTTCCGTTTCTTGTATTTTATTCGTAGAAAATATTTTCAAAGCACTGCCAACTTAAACTCTGAGGTCATTCGGGCCAAAGTTTTGGTAAAATTACTAATTTGGATTCGGACTTTTGGATTTTTTGGAAATGTGCTGGTTCCACCTCTGCTGCAAGTGTAATCCTGTGAATTATAAGAAATTAATAATAATAAAGTTCGTTTCGCTTATTTCGATAAAATATATTTGTGGAATCCTGGAGCCTGGAACTAAAAGTATAATCCGGGCGGCAAGAAAGCATGTTCGGTAAGTTTTTAAATCAGTTTCTTATGTCAGTTATGTCATAAATCAGACAGGCCTTCTGAACTAAATAAGTTGATCATTTCAGCTTACCACGTTGGAATTTATTGATAAGTTTTTAGGTAATTATTGATGTGGTGTTTCAAGATTTAAACAAGAACATGGAAAAAAATCTTTCCCGGAGAAACGTCCAAGGAGCAGAAGGTCTCAACATGGAGCCTATTTTGAGGGCATGTTTAAAAAATGACAATGGAGGTTCCAGAGGGTCGTCGTCAGCTAAGCAAGGTAAGATTGGTGTTTTTCAATAATTTTACAAAATTTAGCTTTTGCAAATAACTGAATTGTTGTTCTTGTGATATGTAGGTCTTGGTGTTCAGCAAAAGGAAGTTTTTATGACACCGGAGTGAGAGGATGAGGAGACTGACGAAGAAAATTCAGAGGAGTCACCACTACAGAGCTCTGAAATGCACAATCCGCCTAGAACACAGAATCCAAGAGTGAAGGTTACTTTCCAACCTCCTCCATCCGGACGCCGATTTCCTTCCTCTTCCCCAAGGGCACCTTCAGCAGGACTCAGATTTCATTCCTCTTACCCAAGGCCACCTCCACCTCCATCAGGACTCAGATTTCCTTCCACTCCTCCAAGACCGCCGCCATTTGGACTCAGATTTCCTTCTTCATCTCTACTGCCGCCTTCAGCAGGACTCGGATTTCCTTCCTCTTCCCCAAGTCCACCTCCTCCTCCATCAGGACTCAGATTTCCTTCCTCTTCTCCAAGACCACCTCCACCAGGACTCCACATGTCCACATGGACCGCCTTCACCAGATCAAGGACTCCTATTAACTTCTTCCCAAGTAAAACCTCATTCATCAGGAATGCGACCTGTTCTGGCTACGCCTTCAGAATCAGCAACTCAAGGGTATCACCCCGTAAAATGGTTTCCTCGCTCAAAGCCACGTTGGATTCCTCCGCCACGCGCTAAACACAAACCAGTTTCAGAACATCTTTCTGCAGCAAACACTGCTCCTCCAAAACCCACACCAGTATTTCAGACATTTACAATGCCAAACTCTGCTGCAATGACTCAAACTACATTTCAGGTGTCACAACTTCCCGCTTCTGGAGCACAAGATCTAAGCCCAGTATATACGAGCGGATAGCCATCGACTTGGCACGGATAGCCCAAATCTCCCATCCACACAACATTGCGCACAAAGCCTAGCATGTAGCCGTCGCCGATGCATTTACATGCATGCATCCGTGCGGTCTCACTTTCCAAAAAAGCGTGGCAAAGTTTGAATGGTGAGAAAACAAAGGCCAGCTCAAGCACAACACAGTGCATAATATTTTGGACGCTTGCTGGCTATGAGCAGCTGATGGTGTGCGATGGTGATGATGATGATGATGGCGATCTCCATCTCATGCCGCTATCGGTTAGCACTATTGAACCTGGCTTGTATGAGACTTCCAGTTGGCACTCATCCTCAGAATCGCTGTCATTGTCACCGGAATCTAGCCAAAGTAGTGTAAGTGTAAATACATCCTGGTCTTGGAGCAAGGATGACAGTTTTGCTGAGACTAGCCCTCTTGAGTTCATGAGTGAGTTAAGTTTTGTTGACATTCCAACAGGAGAGAACGTAGAATTAAATTGTTTTTTGGAGTTTCTTACGGAAAAATTTTTGGAACTAATTGTCAACGAGAGCAACAAATACTTTCAGGAAGTAACCGGAAGCAAGCCAGCACTAAGTAGACCTGACAAGGGTTTTAAAAACCTTACTGTGGAAGATATTCTTCGAATGGTGGCAACGCGCATATGTATGGGTATTAATCAGAAACCATCGCAAGCAAGCTACTGGTCTAGCAGCCCTTTCTACAAGTCAGAGATTGTTCGCAAAATAATGACGAGATGACGCTACAAGGAGATAATGCAATACTTGCATTTCTGTGACAATTCGCAGCAGAGGTCAGGGGACAGGATTCACAAAATTCGGAGAATCTGGGATTTGTTTAATGAAAGGCTTGGTTTTTCTGCAACCCTGGGAGAAATCTTTGTGTGGACGAGTCATTGGAAGGATTCAAGGGAAATCTTGGATTTAGGCAGTATGTACCCTCCAAAGCAGCAAAAATTGGAATAAAACTGTTCTGCATTGGAGATTCAGAAACTGGGTACATTTCGAACGCAGTAATTTATGAAGGGAAAGGGCACGTGTTTGATTACTCAACCGAAGACTTTGGATTTGGAGGCGCGGTAGCTCTTCACATGGCTGCTCCCTACCTGAATTGGGGTCGCTGCATATTCGCAGATAACGTTTTTGTCAATGCTCGGTTGGCCAAGGAACTTTTAACGGTAAAAACTAATTTATGCGGAACCTTACGTAAAAATCCAAAAATGGATGGCAAAATGAGCAAAGGTACAGCCAAGGTTTATTCGTGTAATGGAGTTCTTGTTGAGAGGTGGAAGGATAAGAAAGAAACATGCGTTATGTCCACCGGTCACCATCACCAAATGGCTTCCGTTAGGACAAAATGTGGAACCATTAAGCAAAAACCAGTATCAGTATTAGAGTATAACAAACTGTCTAGAGCCATCGACAAAATGGACATGATCACCAGTACATATGATATGAACAGAAAATGTGTCAAGTGGTACAAAAAAATATTTTTCAAAATGCTGGATATATGTCTTTACAACGCAAACATAAGGTTTGGTAGAGCCGATGGTGTAATCCCCATCTTGAAATTTAAAGAGCGTGTTGTTCTTCAAATTTTAAAGGAGTACGGTGAGCATGAAGTAAAGCGCGGACGACGACCTTCAGAAGCAACTCAAAAACGATTTACCGAGCGACATTTTATTGATTATATACCATCTACTGAGAAAAAGGAAAAGCCTTCAAGAAGCTGCATAGTTTGTAACAAAAATGGAACACGCCGAGAAACCAGATACATGTGCCCTCACTGCGATGTTCCTTTATGTATAGTTCCGTGCTTTAAGTTATATCACAAACGCTTAACTATTTAAAACGTAAAAAATGTATGTTTTAAAATTGCTTGAAATGCGAAATTTTAATTTTTCCAGATTTTATATTTTTGCACGTTTCACAGAATAAAACCATGTTAATGTATTTAAGAACTAAAATAAAACGCTTTAATAAATTGTTAAGTCTTTAAACCATTTGCATAAATATAAATGCATACATAACAAAAACTACGTAACAAAATGCATGTTAGATACTGTTTTAGCAAAGAGATGTTAATTTTTTGCACTAAAAAAATTCCCACGTCAAGGGTGTTTTCCGTTTTTTTAAATGACCACTTTTGCTAATATTTTTGTTATAACAATTGCAATTGTAACTTTATGGCTTTACAGTTATTTAACCACTTACTTTACTAAAAACGTATTTTTATTCCCACTTCTAATACAGAAAACTATTTTTTAAAGCCATTTGAAAAGGTTAACTTCACCTTACATTTCGCTTAATTTGTGCAACCTGAGTTTGAACGTCTGTGAATTTGTGAGTTTCTAAATTAGTTGCAAAAGTATTTTTGTTGAATACTAAACATAACGAAGCTGCAAAAAATGAAAGTATCAAATTACCTTTTAGTTTGTTTCATAATGGTCAATTATATTTTGATCTCGCTAAGTATAACCAAGTTCCATTGTCCAATAAAATCATTCTTGCAAAAAATACTTCCTTTGGTGGGTACATGCACTATAGAGTTCTCATCTGTTAAAAGTATAACAAATTATGAAAATTACTTTCACTGTATAAGTTTATTACCCGGTAGCCTTTACTCTCCTCAACGGGATCCAACAAACAACTATACCTGTGAGCAATACAAATATGTCTACGCAGATTTACATAGAAAAGTATTTTCTAGGCACCATCATTGCAGCAGTTCCTGATTTTTGCGGGTCTAGGGTATTAGCTCCCGAACCAACTAGCTCCCGGTGGTCAGTTAGCTCACCAACCCACATGCTCCCAAACATATTAGCTCCCCGACCCACCTGTTCCCAGTCGCTTTAGCTCGCCGTGCCATTTGCTTCAAGGTGAATTTGCTCCCATAACCACTAGCTCCCGGACCACTTGGCTCCCATGCCATGTTGCTCCCTGTTCAACTTGCTCCAAAACTATTTGCCCCCTAGGAAATTAGCTCCCAGGCAAGTTTGCTCCCAACAATTTACCAAACAGTGCATAGCCCTTGGGATACAAGTTACAACTGAAAACATAAAACCGTTACGTTTCATACCTTTAGTTGAGGCTTCTCATATAGTTTGTTGATATTCTTGCACATTGTATTTCCATTCGTTTGTTTGGGAGCTTTTATTACTGTGTTAATAATAATTCTCTTACAATATTCGAGCTTATCTTTAGAGCTAAGTATGAAATAATTGCCACTAAATTTAAAGCAAATGGATTAGATTTATGTACTAAATTTTTGTATGATCATATTTACTAATAAGATGAAATTTGTTGCATTTGTTTGTTTTATATGTTTTTAAATCTTTGAAACGTAAGGTTAACGGTGTTATGTTCTTAGAATTGTTTATGTTTTCAAATGTAACTTGTGTCACAAGGGCGATGCATTGTTTGGTAAATTGTTGGGAGCAAACTTGCCTGGGAGCTAATGTCATAGGGGGCAAATAGTTTGGGAGCAAATTCAACAGGGGGCAACATGGCATGGGAGCCAAGTGGTCCGGGAGGTAGTGGTTATGGGAGCAAATTTACCTGGAAGCAAATGGCACGGGGAGCTAAAGTGTCTGGGGGCATGTGGGTCGGGGAGCTAATGTGTCTGGGAGCAAGTGGGTCGGGGAGCTAACTGACCACCGGGAGCTACTTGGTTCGGGAGCTAATAGCCGGTTACCGATTTTTGCTATTTCCTTTCCGAAATATCAAGACCAAAATAACCTCAAATCTTACTACGTCGGCATTTAACCAATTACGCTGTGTTGACCAAGACAAAAAGCAGGATATACAGATGACCTCCCCAACATATGCACTGGTGTATATTAATTCCAAAAGCATTTCAGGTAGATCTAATACATATTATTTTACTGTGCCGCAATCCGTTCAAGAAAGCAAAATTATAGTAACATTGGAGTTTGAGGACATTAAGAAAATATTTACAGCATGTTTTAGTTGTTCAAAAACGGTATCATAAAAACGCTTCCCCTTCTAATGTACCAGTTTATACTTAGAATAGCCGTGCTGCGTCCGGTAAGTGTGGAGGCGTTGTTATCAACAATTACCCGGAAACAAATTTGGCAACTAGAATCATTAAATAACATTGCAATTGGCGAGGTTCAACAAAGCGACGCAGATCTTGAATACAAGTTAAAAGATTGCATCCCAGCGCTAAAACATTATGATAACAACATACGAATTCCAAACACTCATTTTTACTACTGCGTCAACCTGAATGTTTTAAAATACAAAAACTGTACGATACCTGCATGCACTGTTCAAGTTCTATACACTACAGACTTGCTAGAACCATATTTTACAGAATTTGCCTCGGATTTGCTGTACGGAAGTTTTCTTCCCGTCGTATCCTACACGGATGGAATTGACTTTGCTACCGTTCTTGGCACCATGGAAAGTCAAGTTGGGAAGACATATAACTTGTTAGCCATTTTAAAATCATTTAAGTTTGAAGTATGGTTATATATAGTTTTTACAGTTTTTGTTTCATCAATTGCTTTAAGCTTAACCGTTTTTCGAAAATCAAAATAGTCAACTGGTTGTTCTGGCTTCTTGCAGAAATGTTAGAAAACGGTGCTCATGTGCGTAAATTCGTAACCAATAAAAACTTGCTTGTGATTATGGTTTGGTTGTACAAATATTGGATGATACTTCTAAGACTTTTGTATACGTCTAACATGTACGCCTACCAACCGTTCAGTTAGAGCCACAAAATGTGCCGAAAACTTTCAAGGACTTGTTTTTCAGCTCATCCGTCGATGTGTCCCAAATAGATGTAGGGCAAAGAATTGGAGAGTATTCATTTGTACATGCAATTCAGTCGTACCCAGTAAGTTCAATGCGCTCAGGAAAACATCAAAAGGCCAAAGCTTTCAAAGCAAGTGTACTTTTACGTACTAAATTTATGCCATCTATTAGTGAACCGATAGAAGTATTCAACAATTTTTCACGATCAAATGGGTTCCTTAAATGCACAAATTATGATTGGAAAGAATTTTCGTTTAACTCCAAAAACTGCTCGACATCTAGACGTTAATAACCTTGATCTATTCAGCTTTAGGGGCAAACAAAATACGGTTTTGCGTTATACGTTACCGTTGCTACAGGTTTTTGCAAATAGACAGATTTTCAAGTCGGACGAAAGTCAGAACTTATATTTTGCTCATCCTTTTCTTTGGCATTCTCAGCAAAGGTATTTGTTTACAGAGACCCTGAACATGAAATTTGGCACCAGAGTAGAAAATGGTTTGGCACTCTATTCTATTACAAGCGCCATCACGAAATGTTAGTTCAGTTGCAACACATGCTAGACGTCAACTTCAAAACTGGGCAAAGCAAGTCTTGGAACTTTGTTTATCTTGCTTCATTGTGGAATACCAATAGCTGGAATTCTGAAATGACAAGTGATCAAAATCAGATTGCTGGGAAACTGAAGGATCTGTGCGTGGTTCTTATTATTTATACGATACAGGTTTTCGTATGCGTAGCCGCCTGCATTATGTAAGCTTTATACGCTAGGTTCATTAAGAAGTTGTGGAAATTGACTTATGAATCAATACTAAAATTTTTAGTACTGTGGCCTAAAACTAGTTTTATATAATATTGACGTGTTTTAGTAATCATGTAAATATTAGTTTCCTGATCCTGTTCCTTGTATCACTATTCATGTGTTTTTGGCAAGCTTTGCTTTTAGCTAGGTATCCGAGGAAGATCAGAAAATAAACAGATATTGCTTCTTGGACATATATCAAAAATTATAATAGTGCTT
Organism: Entomobrya proxima; assembly: GCA_029691765.1. Taxonomy (NCBI): domain Eukaryota; kingdom Metazoa; phylum Arthropoda; class Collembola; order Entomobryomorpha; family Entomobryidae; genus Entomobrya; species Entomobrya proxima. The sequence continues at coordinate 33,823,546 of CM056169.1, read as the reverse complement.
AAAAGAACCCTGCAAATTCTAGTCAAGTTAACACTAATAGTAAGTACAAAGAAAACAACACTTCAACAACAGACTTGTTTGTTGGTTTGAGGATGAACGTTTTAAAATAGAAGGACCACGTCCTATTCTTTATGCTGGGAGACGAGCCCAGTTGGAAATGGTAAAAAACTATGAAGGTCAAGATGATAAAATGTGATCAGTTGGTGGTGGAGGTGGCGATGCGATGATGATGGCGTAAAATAAATGAGCAGAAACTGCTACAGGTCAAAATGGTTAAAATATCAATTAAACTTTATTCTGCTGGTAGTGTTAACGTTTTTACTACCGCAGGTAACTCAGAAATTTGAATTAGTCAAGGGAAATAGTCACAAAAATTAATACACGAATTACTCTGTTGCTTGTATTGTGGCTACCATACGGCTTGGTAGAAAAGGTGAAGAATGAGCTTCATGAGTGCGATGAAGCTGAAGAGCAAATGGCAAGTGGGCCCCGAGGAACGGGAAGAAATTCCTTTTATAAAACAAGGGAAATTTTGTGGGCAATACCTTTACACGGTAAAACACGGAGGTGGAGTCAATTTGGTAGCGTCGTTTTTTAGCCAATAAAATGAGTACAAGATTTTTGACAGTTTGAATGAAGCAGGATTATGGAACAATACATAGGTAATTGACTCTGGACAATGACGCACATAAAGTACATGAACTTAAGAAATGAGAACAGTAACAATTTTTCCTCAAATAGAAATTAACATAATTTTAAATCGAGAACAACAATGCATGAAGGTTAAAACGTGACAAATGGAAAATTACAAAAAGGTTTTGTACACTCCCCACCATTGCGCACTTGTGGCAATAAAATAGACTTTAAAATGATTTGAAATTTAGGATGACTTCTTTGGTGATGACATCCACACACTTCCGGCTGACCAGAAACAGGTTTCCCCATGGACCTGGCGGGTTCAGTACGGCTTATCACTCACAATAACGCTCTACAGTCATAGAACTTCGCGCTCCCGTCCGCCGAAACGTCATAGTAAGTTATCCACCGCACCTTCCCTTGTCCGAATCCGGCCAAACCAGTCATGATATGGAGCCACCACCTAAAAAGCAATAACACAAGAAAAATGATTAATACAATGCAACATGATTACAAATTCAATTGTCATAAGAATCATTATTGGTTAATAATGGGCTTAGTTTATGAATTGGGCGATCGATTTCTCCCACAGCGGTCTTCACAGTGACTTTTCTCACTAGTCCATCTGCTCCGGGATGAACTTTCAGTACTCGTCCAAGTTTCCATTTCGCCACAGGATTGATGTCATCTGATATGACCACCAAATCCCCAATTTGGAGGTTTTCTCTCTTTTGGCTCCACTTAAAACGTTGCTGGAGGGCTGTAAGGTGCTCGTTGCTCCACCGCTTCCAGAACTGTTGCGTGAGTTGTCGGGAAACTTCGTACTGCTTCAACAGATTTTCCTTTTTTCATGAAACATCAGGCTCCGGGATGGTTGTGATGGGCTCCCCTATGAGGAAATGTCCGGGAGTTAGAGCTTCCAAGTCAGCAGGGTCGGATGAAAGGGCGCACAACGGTCGGCTATTCAAGCACGCTTCGATTTTACAAAGTAGCGTCTGAAACTCCTCCAGTTGTAAAATGCGTTGACCCACAACACGACGAAAGTGATGCTTGACGCTTTTCACTCCGGCTTCCCAAAGACCTCCTTGGTGAGGTGCCGATGGTGGATTGAAGTTCCACATGGTTCCACGAATTGCAAATTGATTTTGGAAAGTCTGTTTGTGCTCGGTAAGGTACTCCTTGAGTAAACGGTCTGCTCCGACAAAATTCGTCCCGCAGTCACTATACATTTGACTGGGGATGCCACGACGAGATACGAAACGCTCAAAACACGAAATGAACGCTTCACTGCTTAGACTTGTCACAGCTTCTAAATGAACTGCCTTTGTTGCTAGGCACACGAAAATGGAAAAATACGCTTTTTCCAAAGAAAAATGACGTCCTTTCTTCAATTTTACTTGGAAGGGTCCAGCAAAATCGACTCCGGAGTGGAGAAATGGTCTGCTCCCAGTGACTCGTCCAACTGGCAAGCTGCCCATCAGCTGTGTTGCTGTTGCTGCTCTTGCTCGTCTGCATGAAATGCATTTCCTTATGAAATGCCGAACTGTGTCTCGTGCTCTCAGTATCCAAAATTCTTGAGAGAGTGCTGCCAAGGTCAAAGTGAGTCCAGAGTGCAGATGTGTGTGGTGGACATTGCTTATGATAAGCTGCGTGAATTGATGATCATGGGGTAAGATGATTGGGTGCCGTTGAGACTCTGATAGTCTCGCTTTGTGTAGTCTTCCTCCAACTCTAAGGATCCCAAGATGATCCAAGAATGGGGATAATGTAGAAAGCTTGCTGCTGCTTGACACTTTGTTGTCACGTTTCAGGATCTTGATATCCTGATGAAATGATGCTCTTTGACACCACATAATGAGCCGTAACTTGGCAATGTTGATTTCACAGGTGGATAACGGTCGCGGAATGGCTGATTTCTTGTCTATAACAAAATCAATAAAACGAATTAGGTACACAGTGCAGCGGTACAGCTTCTGAAGGGATGAAAATGCGTTGAATAGGTGGGTGTGGGCTGAGTGCGGTGCAAAGTGAAGCAAGGCCAACTGTTTTGTTCTCTCCTCCTTCTTCACTTCCTCCTCGTTACACTCAGCTGTTGTTGAGGGATATGATGAATGTTGAAGCCATGATGGCCCATGCCACCAGAGGGTTGATGATGCTAATTCTTCTTCGGTGATTCCTCTGGATGGTAAATCTGCGGGGTTGTCGGCACTGCGCACATGATTCCAGTGCTTTGGGGCTACAAATGTTTGAATGGTGGAGACACGATTTGCGACAAATGTCTTCCACTTCCGTGAATGAGACTGGATCCACCGGAGGGTGATGGTGGAATCGGTCCAACAGTAGAGTATGTGCTGGTGCGGAAACGTTTTCTGCACACTGTTGACAGTTTCTGCCAGTAGCTTAGCTCCTGACAGTTCCAACTTGGGCAGAGAAATGGCTTTGAGTGGGGCTACTCTCGAACGGGAAGTGAGGAGATGGACGGAAATGCTGTCGTCTGAGTACTGGCACTTTACGTAAATGGCACAAGCGTATGCCAACTCACAACTGTCACAAAAACCGTGGATTTCAACGGCTTTTATCGATGATTTGATGACACAGCGAGGTATCCTGATGTTGCTGACTTTGATTAAGTTGGAGACGTAGTTGTCCCATCGTTGTTGTAGGTCTTCCTTCACTAGTTGATCCCACTCATTTCCTCCTAGCCAAACTCCTTGCATGATGAGCTTGGCATTTATGGTGACTGGAGTGAGCCACCCAATTGGGTCGAATGTTTTGGCAATCTCTGAGAGGAGATCTCGCTTGGTCACTGGTCCAGTCTTCACGTTGACTTGGAACAGGAACTCATCTGTACTGGGCTTCCACTTGATGCCCAATGCCTTTATTCCGTCGGGAGTGGCTGCGTCTAATAGTTCTTCCTCCGCTCCCTCCTCTCTTAGCTCTTCTGGTATGGCTGCCAACACTTGAGGGTCGTTGGTACACCATTTCCGGATTTCCATTCCCGCCTTGGCTAAGAGCTCGATGAGTTGGTGCACTAAATTTATTGCTGCTGTGGTCGTGGGGGAGGTCCCCAAATAATCATCAACGTAAAACGATGTGAGAATGGCTTTCTTGGCGTCAGGGTACTGATCCCCCTCGTCCTCTGCTAACTGGTTGAGGCATCGAGTGGCAACGAAAGGAGCACATGATGTGCCATAAGTGACGGTGGTGAGCCAATATTCGATGATGGGTTGGTCAGGTTCTTCTCTCCAGAGAATCCGTTGGTAGTTGCGGTCGTCAGGGTGAACAATGAAGTTTCGGTACATCTTGCCAATATCACCTTTGAGTGCGATGCTGTTGTACCGAAAACAGATGATTAGAGTGTAAAGGTCGGGCTGAACGGTAGCCCCAACCAGAAGCGTGTCATTGAGAGATATCCCTGAAGTAGTCTTTGCTGAACCATCAAAGACTGTGCGTTGCTTTGTAGTTGTACTGTCCTCCTTCAAGACAAAGTGGTGTGGGAGGTAGTAGGAGTATCTGGGTTTGTTCAGTGCATCGGCTGCTTTCTCCATGTGCCCCAGTTCTTCATACTCCCTCATGAAGTTGACGTAGGCTGCCTTGTGTTCGGGTTGTCTTTCAAACCGTCTCTCGAGTGACCGTAGTCTGCGAAAGGCTTGATCCCTGCTGCCCCCTAACTGCTCCCTTTTCTCATTAAAGGGTAGACGGACGAGGTATCTTCCTTCCTGTGTGCGTGTGTGGGTGGCAAGAAAGTGTCGTTCACACTTTTCTTCCTCGATAGTGAGCTGCTCAAATGATGGCACCTCCTCAATTTCCCAAAACCGACGGAGTGCCTCACTGATCTGGCATTGAACCATGTTGATTGTGAAAGTTTTCTTGACAGGCTCCCCAATATTCCCAGAGAGGACCCATCCAAACTGTGTTTCTTGAGCGACCGGTGCGCTGAGGTTTAGGACCTTCAGTCCTGACTTGAGTAGGTAGGGGACCACGTCAGATCCCAGGAGAATGTCTATTTCTCCTCCATCGTATAAATGAGGATCTGCTAGTTGGAGCCCCTCGATATGACACCACGACCTAGCATCCCCTGGTTGTAGCTTGTTGCGTGTTGAAATCCGTTTCACTGCATAAAGTTGAACGTCGATACTGCTGCTGTTGACTTGTGAAAACAGTGTGGTGAATGAAAGCCAGTTAGATTGCATAGTTTCCAGTTCCCCCACTGCACACACTGTAACATTGGCTTTCTCCCTTTTTAGACCCAGTCGGAGCATGATGTCTTCACGGATGAGACTCCCTTCTCCCCCATCGTCAAGGAGGACCCTTAGAGATCTCTTTACTCCCGATGTATCCACTATGTCCACCCTGGCTGTCTTTAGGAGCACTGTTGGTTGAACTTGTAGCGTTGTGTTGTGTATCCCCATCTTAGAGGTTGACGGTTTTGTAGCACTATTGTTGCTGGTGGAGGATGATGTCTTCTTGTCTTGTTTTTGGCCATCATAATGTAGCAATGTATGATGCCACTTTCCACATGTTTGACAAGTAGACTTTGATTGACATTTCATGGCGGTGTGACCTCCTCGGAGACAATTGAGGCAGGCCTTTATAGCTTTCATTGCAGAGGTGCGCTGCTGCGGTGTCATCTCCCTAAATTCCGAACACTGGAATATTTGGTGAGCCCCTTTGCAATGATAGCAAGTTATGATTGAAGTGTGATGATTAGAGATTCTGTTCCCTTGTCGTTGTCCTTGTCTTGCTGTAGAATTACCACAATTCAATTGTGGTTGTGTCTTGATGACCCCCTTGGCGTGTAATGTCCTAACTTGTTGTTGAATGAAGTCTTGCACTTTTCTGAATGTTGGGGGGTCCGTGCCCTTGAGTTGTCTTGCCCACTCTGCTTTGGTGTCTGGGTCAAACTTCTCAACAAGCACCACTGTGATGATGTCATCCCACTCGTCCGTAGGTCGGCCCATGACCTTTAGACTGCGTAAACTCTCCAATGTCGTCGTCAGTAACTGCTGTAGCGCTGAAGCAGACTGAACTTTCACGTTAGCTTGAAATATCATGTTTTTTACGAGTCGACTTACTATTTCCCGTTTATTATCGTAGTGCTCCTTCAGGAGCTGCCACGCCTCCACATAATTAGCGTCGGTGATTGTAAAAGTTTTAATTAAACTAGCTGCTTCCCCCTTGATGCATGACTTAAGGTACTGCAGCTTTTGTGATCCGGACAGGCTGGTGTTGGTATCTATGCAGGCGAGAAACAAATCCGAGAAAGTTGGCCATTCTGCATAATTCCCTTCGAAAGTCGGAAGGGCCATGTCTGGTAACTTGACATTGACATTTCTCCTCACGGTGTTGGCTGGTGCGATCCCATACAACTTCGTTTTTACCTTCCGATACAAATCCTCCATGGGTGCTAGCGCCTCCATCTGGACAAGATGAGCTGCATCGTCAATTGTATTGTGTAAAATGACGCCGTGCACTGCGTCAATTTTACCCCAAATACGGTCAAGATCTTCTAGGTGGGACTTGATCTGGGCGGATGTAACATTGTCGGGGTTGAGGGCGTCAACTGCTGTTGATAACCTCTGCAAGGCTGTAAACCACGAATTTCTCGTTCTGACTTCTGCCATGGCGGTGGTGGTGATGATTTCACTTTAAAAGTTGATTTGATCACAAACTCTAATTGTCAGTGTAATTTTTGTCCGAACTAAATCGCGATTCTTAAAAATACTGTCACTGTTTAAAACTTAAAGTTAGATTGATAAAAATGTTATTATCAGCTGATATTAGTCTATTTTTCACTAGTTCACATCACTCAGGTTTAAGTATCCGGTTCGAAGGACCAAAATGTTTGTTGGTTTGAGGATGAAAGTTTTAAAATAGAAGGACCACGTCCTATTCTTTATGCTGGGAGACGAGCCCAGTTAGAAATGGTAAAAAACTATGAAGGTCAAGATGATAAAATGTGATCAGTTGGTGGTGGAGGTGGCGATGCGATGATGATGGCGTAAAATAAATGAGCAGAAACTGCTACAGGTCAAAATGGTTAAAATATCAATTAAACTTTATTCTGCTGGTAGTGTTAACGTTTTTACTACCGCAGGTAACTCAGAAATTTGAATTAGTCAAGGGAAATAGTCACAAAAATTAATACACGAATTACTCTGTTGCTTGTATTGTGGCTACCATACGGCTTGGTAGAAAAGGTGAAGAATGAGCTTCATGAGTGCGATGAAGCTGAAGAGCAAATGGCAAGTGGGCCCCGAGGAACGGGAAGAAATTCCTTTTATAAAACAAGGGAAATTTTGTGGGCAATACCTTTACACGGTAAAACACGGAGGTGGAGTCAATTTGGTAGCGTCGTTTTTTAGCCAATAAAATGAGTACAAGATTTTTGACAGTTTGAATGAAGCAGGATTATGGAACAATACATAGGTAATTGACTCTGGACAATGACGCACATAAAGTACATGAACTTAAGAAATGAGAACAGTAACAATTTTTCCTCAAATAGAAATTAACATAATTTTAAATCGAGAACAAAAATGCATGAAGGTTAAAACGTGACAAATGGAAAATTACAAAAAGGTTTTGTACAAGACTGTTGTCAACAATTGTTAGTAAAGTAAAGAATATTAAAACATTTGTGTCTGTCAAAGCTTTCGACCAAATATATTATCGTTGTAATATATGAGTCCGCACAAAAGCAGGATAAAAGTCATTATGAATTAGTCTGATGAGTTTACTACTAATCAATATTTACTACTGGTCAATATTTGACATCAACCCATTTGTTTTATAATTTAGAATACAATAGTTTGTAGGCTTTCTTGCTAAGCCGCAATATTAACTAGTCCATAGTTCGAATACTATTTTTTCCATTGAAAACTAATTAAAACTACCTAAGGAGTTAAGTTGTAGAAAGTAATTGAGTGTAACTGAATAGCAGACCTAAATACTAAAGCAAATACATAATCAACTATGCATGAACTCAACGCGAATCTAAACACATTGAAGAAAATACTGCTGTCTTGTGTACTACTGTTTACGCACAAGCATTTGCAAGCCCTATTGCTGAACAAGTCCTTAATCTTGCCAATATCCGATTTTAAAGTTCTTGTAAACAAATCTATGCATACTCTGCTATGATCTGTGATTCTTAGATGCATTATGTTTCTTGCATGAAGGTCTTCCAGTTTTATGTTAGCTACCAGATTCCTACGAACACATAACCCAACAAATTAAATACACCGATGTGGTTGCTAGCCAGCATTTCAAAAACTTTTTACGTGCTGGGGAACACATATTAAAACACAGATAACTTAGTAACCTAAAGTATCAGGTAATGGTAGACATTTTTCACAGCAATCAATAGTATTTAATTTGTTTTCTTTATTATTTTAGCAAGAAAAGCAATTAAAGAATGTCCATCATTTCAACAAATAATTAACACATGCCAGTCGAAGCTCAAACATTTTTATGGTAAGCCTATAAATGTTGCTTGTTGCTAACTACACTACGCCTGATATCTAGAAACTACAGTCATTCCACAAAAACAGCAATGGTAAATTGCACGCAGTTAAACGGCTAGACTTGCAAATACCAACAACTATGGCAACAGTGAATTTTTTCTACTTTACTTTTGCGTCGACGATAAACTTAACAAATTGACATTTAATTCTTCGTTTTGCATTATTAGTTTGCTATAAATGTGCGATCCAAATTTTACGGCATTTCACTTTTACCCAAATGATACCAGTCTAAAATTTTATTTTTGTCGACTTGTTATAAAATGAAAACGGTGCCTTATATTTGCTTTGGAAGATTACAAAAAAGCATTTTTGCTTTTTGTGCTTTACAACGAGCAAGTATGCTGCGCGAGTTAATTCAGCAATGGTTTTAACTTTGGTTAAACGAATTTTAAAAATAGAGTTCTTGAATAGCGGAAGACACGTGAAGTGAGTAGGAGTCTAGTAAAAGAACTCTTAACAAAAGTCTTAGCATTTGTTTATGCATGACGAACATTTGTTGCAGCTAAAATCCATACGGTTACATATAAATTTTCTTTGTTAAAGTCGTTTTTGGTTTTGAATGTTGAATTTAACATTAAACAATAATAAACAGTTCAAGCTTCCAAATACTTGCCTTGTCCTTTCTCCAAGTTGAAGTTTACAACGAAATATCGTAGTAGAAAGCTACAAAACAAACATCTATTTAATAAATTAATTAAAATCGTTCACCTTCTCTTCTGTGTACAGCTTTCTGCTTGAGATATGGTAAACAAAATGTATTTGGATTCGTACCGTAGATAAAATATTTGTACTTCACATAAATAATAGAGTATTTTAATAAAGTGTCAAAAGGCAAAACTCAAGAACTTAATATAATCTTGAAAAACATATTTGTTGTTTGTACATCATTCACATGTAAATTGTTAGCAACACACAATGCCGTGCTTAAGATTTTACGTGCTTCTCGTTTGCGTTTTGGAAACTTCAAGTTTTCAGGAATCCAATCATGGTTTAGTTAGTAAGCTTTTGACAACTGACGAAGGAACTGTTGTTTACATTCATGGAAAGCCGTCTTTGGATAGTATTTTTTCAACACCAAGGCTCCATCAACAAGTCATACTTTCTGAAGGATATTCGACATCGTATAATATATCAGTAGCACGACATGTCTCACAAACTCATGTGGTTGTTTTAAGAAGTGACGCTTTGATGTCGAAATTTGTTTCAAATATATTTACATTCGAGAAACTATACGACAAGACGGAAACAGTTGTTTTATTAAGACACTTGAAGCATGCTGCAAATAAAAAACCCGCGGATTTAATAAAATTTATTCATTTTTGGAAAACTCCCTCAATTAAACTAAGGCTAAATATTAACCAGAAAAGGAACTCAGTAAAAATTGCACTTATTTGTGGAGGTTACTGTACCTACACAAATGATGGTACAATTCAGAGGCTTACACTGGACCCAACATACACAATTTTAGAGCTACACAAGAAATACTTTAAAGTTGGACAAAATGAGTTGTTGTATGGATTTACTTACTACGCAAATTCACATATATTTACAGAAACAAGAAGAAAACGCTTCACGTGTGAGTACGCCTACTTTTCAAGAAAATATGACAATTTGAAATCTGCTGACTACTGCTGGGCAGAAACGATGCTGATTTTGCATCTGTCTAAAGTTCACAATTTTACTTTGATTAGTGTTACTATTGATGAGATTAGCATTTCACCAATTGCAAGCTTCATTGAATTCGCAACCACATTACCTATACATAAGTCAAACGAATCTACATATTTGCAATATTGGTCAGGTTGGTATTATTTATATTGTGTTGACACGGTTGCTATCCACAACGTAAACAATCGCGAGAAAAATTTATGGACTGAACCATTACCGAATAATTTGCGGCTTGGTTTAAGTGTGTGTTGGATGGTTTGCACTTTTCTGTGCGCAATAGTATTCAAAAAGGAAACAATATTAAAAATAAGGAGCAAAATTTTCGAATTTTTTACTAGCTATCTAATAGTATCTTTTCACTATTTAACTCACTATGGTGCTCCTATCAGACAAAATCACTTTTATTTGTTTACGCTGGTATTCGCGGGAATGTTTGGTTGCTGGTATTACGAAAACGAAATTACGAGCCTGACTACTACGCCTGTGAGCAAATTAACCCCTTACAGAACTATAAAGGAACTCATAAGCAACGGATGGAACCTAGTGGCAAATACATTTGATTATAAGAAAGACTTTTGTCATAAGTTTAGCATAGAACGCGATGTTTGCAGAATGCCACCAGATAACGTTTGTCATGGATTTTTAGAAAATCGTACCGCAATTGTAAATTTGGCAATTTGGAAGGATTATTACTTGCAATTGTTTGGTAGCGCTTGCAAATGGGATGGAAAAGGTGTGCAGAACATAATTGAATGTTTCAACGTTGAAGAAGAAATAGGGATTTCGGCCTTTTATTTTACAGCCAATACATTGAATCAGTACTGGCTCAAGCAAACTGTAGCCATGATGTATGAGGCTGGTTTTCCAAAGTATTGGGACGATTCAGCATTACATGCAAAAACAGTTATGGAGAGGGATCGTGAGTTACAGAATGGAAGTATAAGTGGCCCGGATATCATTACTTTGATCAAGCTAAAACCCATTTGTTTTACGTTTATTACCTTATTGGGATTTTCAAATGTTATATTGATTTTTGAAGCACTGTCCATATCATTAAAAAGGCGTGGGTTAAACAACCAGATGGTTTTGTGGCTAAGAAATATTAACATTCGAAGTTCGTTTAACTGCTTAGTGGCAAACGCATATATTTCCTTACTCCAATTGGCATCTAGAACTAAAGTTATAAAGTTAAATTATCCTCCGTCTCGTTTTGTAGATTTATTCTTTTCTAAATTCTGTAACAATAGATGTCCGTAGTATCCCTCACTGGAAAATAGACTCCGAATTTTCATAATGTTTGTTTATGAAAAATAAATTGCACATTTAGTATAAACGTATAAAACGTAGTATACAAATTTAATTCGCTTGTATAAAATCTTCGCTAGCAAATATGATTACATGCGAAGGCTCAAAAATGATGATTTTAATCACAACCATTAAACCAGTTTTTCCAAATGGAGTTGCACGTTATAAAGTCTGCAAAATAAAATTTATCAGTAATGTTACCATGGTTCAACAACCCCTTTATTCAATCATTTAAAATTTATATACTTTCGAACGTTTAATTAGCAGTAATTATTAGCATAACGAGACCCGGTGGCCCGGTTTGCTTAAAATTGGCTGCTAATTGAACAGTTATGCATTGCGTGTAGCCAATATGGGATTCAACATTCCGTGTAGGAATAAAGGGATTAAGCACCTGCATTGTGAAAATATTGGATTAAGCATTGCGTGTAGCTAACTTGGAGTTCAGCATTGCATGTAGTTAGTATGGAGTTAGGCATTGTGTGCAGCTAATATGGAGTTAGGCATTGCGTGTACCTACTACACATTTAAGCATTGTGTGCAGCTAATATAAAGTAAAGCATTGCGTGTAGCTACTATAGAGTAAAGCATTGCGTGTAGCTGATGTGGGGTTAAGCATTGCGTGTAGCTGATGTGGGGTTAAGCATTGCGTGTAGCTGATGTGGGGTTAAGCATTGCGTGTAGCTGATGTGGGGTTAAGCATTGCGTGTAGCTGATGTGGGGTTAAGCATTGCGTGTAGCTGATGTGGGGTTAAGCATTGCGTGTAGCTGATGTGGGGTTAAGCATTGCGTGCAGCTGATGTGGGGTTAAGCATTGCGTGTAGCTGATGTGGGGTTAAGCATTGCGTGTAGCTGATGTGGGGTTAAGCATTGCGTGTAGCTGATGTGGGGTTAAGCATTGTGTGTAGCTGATGTGGGGTTAAGCATTGCGTGTAGCTGATGTGGGGTTAGGCATTGCGTGTAGCTGATGTGGGGTTAAGCATTGCGTGTAGCTGATGTGGGGTTAAGCATTGCGTGTAGCTGATGTGGGGTTAAGCATTGCGTGTAGCTGATGTGGGGTTAAGCATTGCGTGTAGCTGATGTGGGGTTAAGCATTGCGTGTAGCTGAGCGGGTAAGCATGCGTGTAGCTGTGGGGTTAAGCATTGTGTGTAGCTGATGTGGGGTTAAGCATTGTGTGTAGCTGATGTGGGTTAAGCATTGCGTGTAGCTGATGTGGGGTTAGGCATTGCGTGTAGCTGATGTGGGGTTAAGCATTGCGTGTAGCTGATGTGGGGTTAAGCATTGCGTGTAGCTGATGTGGGGTGAAGCATTGCGTGTAGCTGATGTGGGGTTAAGCATTGCGTGTTGCTAATATAGAGTAAAGCATTGCGTGTAGCTGATGTGATGTTAAGCATTGCGTGTTGCTAATATAGAGTAAAGCATTGCGTGTAGCTGATGTGGGGTTAAGCATTGCGTGTAGCTGATGTGGGGTTAAGCATTGCGTGTAGCTGATGTGGGGTTAAGCATTGCGTGTAGCTGATGTGGGGTTAAGCATTGCGTGTAGCTAATGTAATACTAAGTAAAAAGTATGAGAAAAGTTTGGATTCGGTTTAGCGTGACTTTTTAAATATTTTGCTCCGGATCAAGCATTCCCAAATTTGAGACGGAATTATGATTTAGGGAATTTGTTTTGTGCTACGCATAAAGGAATTTGTGTGGGCCCCACACTGTGGGGTTAAGCATGGAGGGAATTAACATGGGGATAGCATGGACAAACTGTACATGGGGATAGCACGGACAAATTGTACATAAGGCTTAGCATGGAGGAAATTAACATGGGGTTAAGCATGGAGGAAATTGGCATGGGGTTAAGCATGGAGGAAATTGACATGGGGTTAAGCATGGAGGGAATTAACATGGGGTTAAGCATGGAGGGAATTAACATGGGGTTAAGCATGGAGGAAATTAACATGGGGTTACGCATGCAGGGAATTAACATGGGGATAAGCATGGAGGAAATTAACATGGGGTTACGCATGGAAGGAATTAACATGGGGTTAAGCATGGAGGTAATTAACATGGGGTCAAGCATGGAGGAAATAACCATGTGGTTAAGCATGGAAGAAATTAACATGGGGTTGAGCATGGAGGAAATTGACATGGGGTTACGCATGGAGGGAATTAACATGGGGTTAAGCATGGAGGAAATTAACATGGGTTAAGCATGGAGGAAATTAACATGGGGTTAAGCATGGAGGAAATTAACATGGGGTTAAGCATGGAGGAAATTAACATGGGGTTAAGCATGGAGGGAATTAACATGGGGTTAAGCATGGAGGGAATTAACATGGGGTTAAGCATGGAGGAAGTTAACATGGGGTTATGCATGGAGGAAATTAACATAGGGTTAAGCATGGAGGAAATTAACATAGGGTTAAGCATGGAGGAAATTAACATGGGGTTAAGCATGGAGGAAATTAACATGGGGTTAAGCATGGAGGAAATTAACATGGGGTTAAGCATATAGGAAATTAACATGGGGTTAAGCATGGAGGAAATTAACATGGGGTTAAGCATTGACCAGGGACATTTTGTCCATTTTCCCCGAAATAGTGAGAGGAAATTATAATATAGGGTTATAAATAAAAATATTAAAGGCTTGGTTGGTATTGTATAATCACGTTTTATAAAACTGTCGATGACTGCTGAAATTATAACTGGTTGATGCAAAACAGAATGTGTGTGTTGTTAAAATCTGCTTGTTAGCAGTTAAGTAAAAAGTGTGGAGGAACTCCACGCGAAATCAATAGGCTCCAAAACTCAATTTTGAGGCCGGATTCGAAAATTACACCATTTGTAGGGGCACCCAAGACATACCCAGACATGACCCCTATTCGACCCTGCCCCCTACCCCTTGGGTGCAGGGTCGAAATTCGGGGTCACCACGGTTTTCGTTAAATAACTTCTACAAGTCTTCACCGATTTTGGTAACCAAGGTATCATTCGATAGCTAACAACATAAGCTCAGCTCAAGATTTTTTATTTGACAAAATTTGAATTTATACAGAAGTTATAGGCAAAAAACTACCAAAAAATCAGTTTTTTGCGGTTTATGCATTAAAGACTACTTTTTTCTGGAAAACTAAAGTCGCCATTAAAAAGACCGCTAAAAATACATAAAACCCCGCCTCCATGACAACGAGTGTAATGTTGCTATATGGAGTTTATACTCGATTTTGATGAAATTTTTTGGTTTTCGTTAAATAACTGCCCCTAAATTTTAACCGATTTTGATAACCAAGGTATCATTCGATAGCTAATGCAAAAAGCTGCGCTAAAGATTTTTTGTGTAAAAAAATTCCAATTTCAATTCCAATTCCAATGCACCCAAGGGGTAGGGGGCAGGGTCGAAAAGGGGTCATGTCTGGGTATGTCTTGGGTGTCCCTACAAATGGTGTATATTTCGAATCCGGCCTCAAAATTGAGTTTTGGAGCCTATTGATTTCGCGTGGAGTTCCTCGTGGCAACAGACACACTCTTGTGTAGTTGTGTTGATAATTACCATCTATTTGTAAACATGACTTACTGCCACTTTTGCTCATCTTTGCATCCTGTTTCAGCACATGTTCTTGCATGTCAAGCTGCTAAATAACTTTTTATTTTTACCAACAATTGTTTGTAGTTATCTTCAAACACTTTCATCATGTGCTGGAATTCGTAGATGAATGGTTCTATCATGACAGCTCTTCACTTTTATTTTTCTTGTCAGGACTGTTCGACTAAAATGCTAATAAGATAAATCATCAGGTTAAAAAAACTGATCTGGTTTGTAACCTTGGAACGAATTTATTCACTTTATAAGTACGGCCCATACACTTAAAGTAATGGTACTTTTAGTAAATCTTTTGCATGGTGATCAATAAAATTTAATTCATTTTTCAAACAAGCAAACATCCTGTCATACAGAAAAGTTCATCATCTCAAGAACAATTCAACATGCCAATGAAGCCTTAAATTATTTATAGGAAGCCAAGTAATATGTTCATTGCTAAATTTACTTTGAATAAAGCAGGCAACATTCCCATATGTAGCAAAGTAGCGAAAGTCGAAGCAATAGTTTCGTGCCAGACATAAAGATAAAATGTAAAATGTAGTATTCTTGAAAACAGAATATCGAAAATTCAAAAAAGTTGAAGCCATAGTTCCGTGCCAGACATAAAATTGAAACGCTAAATGTGGTATTCTTGACCAACAAAAGGCGTTGGTAACTTTTAATAGGTTAAAGTAATAGTTTCGTGCCAACAATAAAATTGAAACGCTGAATGTAGTATTCTTGACCATCAAAAGACGTTGGTAACTTTTAAAATGTTAAAGCAATAGATTCGTGCCATCAATAAAATTGAAACGTTAAATGTAGTATTCTTGACCAACGAAAGACGTTGGTAACTTCAAAAAAGTTTAAACAATAATTTTGTGCTAGTTATATATTTAAAGCGATACATGTAGTATAATAACTTTGATATAGTAGTGAGAGAGCTAATATAACTTATGACTTCATAACGTTTGACCTCTTTGACCTAGTGACCTGAAATTTTAGCCACAGCTGCGCATTAACGTGACACAAATCTATACCAAGTTTCGTTGAAATCGGTTAAACCGTTTCGGAGATATCGCACGGACAGACAGACGGACAGACAGACGGACAGACAGACGGACAGACAGACGGACAGACAGACGGACAGACAGACGGACAGACAGACGGACAGACAGACGGACAGACAGACGGACAGACGGACAGACAGACGGACAGACGGACAGACAGACGGACAGACGGACAGACAGACGGACAGACAGACGGACAGGCAGACGGACAGACAGACGGACAGACAGACGGACAGACAGACGGACAGACAGACGGACAGACAGACGGACAGACAGACGGACAGACAGACGGACAGACAGACGGACAGACAGACAGACAGACGGACAGACAGACGGACAGACAGACGGACAGACAGACGGACAGACAGACGGACGGACGAACGGACGGACGGACAGGTTTCGCCATCTTAATAAGTAGCTTTCGCTACTTAATAATACTGTCAAAACCCTGAGTCGACTGGAATAAAACTACGTATCATTTTACAACTTTGTAAATTTGAGTTGATAACATAAGATAGAAACTCTTAGGTTGCTCAGGCACACATTTCATACACTGAACACTAAAGATACTGGTGATCGTAATTGTGGTATACAGTACCGCATCACTTCATGAACCCCAGAAGAGCGCCAGCGTTCCAGTGTCCGCCGGCATGAGCCCAGCACCGCACCGAGAACTGGAACAGCAAGCAGCTCAGTTCAGTAGACAGAAACTCTCCAAGAGTGAAGCAGCAACTTCCATCATTGTCTAGCAATAATTAAGTTGTAACCGATAAGAGTCAATTTGTCACAAAGTCTAATTAGTGTTAGTAAAGACAATAATACTAAATATCATTAACTGGTGTTTACTCGTCTTTATTTATTTAAGGTTAGCCCTCGTCGCATGATAAGCAATCTCATCATCACAGGCATAACCCCCACATGGCGCAGTCGACTTGGAGTTACTGAATCAACGGTGAAAAGTGATCAGTGACTACGGAACCTGAAGTATCAACGTGTGAACAGCCGAGTTAAGTGGAGATTTTGTGGAAATGACAGGCATAAACAGAAGACGAGCGCAGGGTGACCAAGGTCTGCAGCAGGAAGCAGCAGCACCGTTGGATCCTCAAGCCCTCCTCAACCTTCTGGCTAATCAGCAGACTGCGCTAAACGCCATTGCCCAGGCTTTAGCAGCAAATCCAGCAGGCCCTGCCACCAACAGCACGGTCGGTAGAAGCCTCCCCACTCCAAACCTCACCAGCCCAGATAGTTTAACACTGTCACAGTTCAGAGACTGGAACCTGATTCCGAAGCCGGCCTTTCGAGGTGCGGGTTGGAATCAGATAGGAACCATTTTACATCGATGGGAACCACCAACAAGACCCCTCAAACTACACCAATTCCCCTGATGTCTCTTAAATTCCCACGTCCAACGGGAAAAACGCCCAAAAATAATAAGAGACATAAAAGCGACATCGACCACCAGAATAACAACTATTATCTTATAATCGGTCTTGGTAGAATTATGAGAAATAATTACATTTGTTTTTTTGCTTTGCAGCGAGCTAGTACTATGTGCAAGTTATTACGAAAATGGGTGTAACTTTGTTTAAACGAATTTTAAAAATGATTACCGGAAAATTCATACCCATCACTTCATACCCATCTTTTCATACCCATCATTTCACACCCATCATTTCATACCCAAATCATTTCATACCCTAATCTTTTCATACCCATCATTTTATACCCTTCTTTTTAAACCCAAATTATTTCATACCCAAACCATTTCATACCCAAGTCATTTCACACCTAAATTATTTCATACCCAAAATATTTTTTGTCCCCAACAAGACTATTCCCCGTGGTTCTGTATACAGGCTAATCCATATATACACACGAAAGCAAATAATGAAAAGCGTACAAAAGATACTAATTTACCAAAAATTGTACAAACAGAAAATAAGATTTAGGTTTGGTAGGTTGGTTGGTGGTAAACCATGTTTTCTTAAATTCAACTTGTATTTAAATTCTGGAAACGAGATTCTAGAAACTTGAGTTGAGTTTTATTTTGCGATTTTGGGAATTCAACTTGGGTTTCATTTTGGGATTTTTTGAAAGTCGTCTTGGGTTTCATTGCAAAACAGGAATTTTGAAATTCCATTTGGGTTTCATTTAGCGATTTTTTAAAATTCGACTTGGGTTTCTATCCAAACCAAGAATTTTGAAATCCCACTTGGGTTTCCTTTTGCGATTTCTAAAATTCGACTTAGGTTTCATTCCAAACCAAGAATTTTGAAATTCGATATGGGTTCCAAAATTTTTTATAATCGACTCGAGTTTCGAAATTTTTGGATATTTGGGGCCCCACACATAAATGCAAACAAAAAATAAATTTTAACAAATTTACGTCATATTTGTAACTCTGGTTGAAAATGGACCTAAAATCATGTTTCGCACAGCATAGATCCACTAATTTGACATGTTTGACAATTAAAGTCCTGATTTCAGGACCTGAAATTTAAATTTTAACAAACAAACTGCGGATTCGTAATCCTGGTCAAAAATGAATCTAAACTCATGTGCCTCGTGATGTAGGTCCTGTATAAAAATGTTTAACCACTGGTGACCTCTGACCTTTGGAGTTGTCCTATTGACGTAATATTCAATAGGGTTCTGTCCAAGGTCTGATACCAAATTTGGGGGAAATCGGATTAGCTGTTTTGGAGAAAAGCGCGTTAACACGGACGGCCGGAACAGGAAATTAGAAGGCATCTGTGGATTCCTAATTACGAAATGTTAACAAAGATACATACTACCATACCAAAGAATGTACAATTATAAAATGGGACTTGGCTTAGGAAGTTTGGTTGTGAAACAAGATTTCTGAAATTCTCCTTTAGTTTTCTTGTGAAACAGGATTTTTGAAATTCAACTTGGATTTAACTAATTCTGAAACAAAATTTCTGAAATTTGACTTGGGTTCTATACTGAAACGAGATTGCTGAAATTCAACTTGTGTTCTATACTGAAACGAGATTGTTGAAATTCAACTTGGATTTAATTAATTCTGAAACAAAATTTCTGAAATTTGACTTGGGTTCTATACTGAAACAAGATTTTTGAAATTCAACTTGGATTTAACTAATTCTGAAACAAGATTTCTGAAATTTGACTTGGGTTCTATACTGAAACGAGATTTTGGAAATTCGAGTTGGGTTCGATTCTGAAACGAGATTTGTGAAATTCGACTTGGGTTCGATTCTGTAACGAGATTTGTCAAATTCGAGTTGGGTTCGATTCTGAAACGAGATTTGTGAAATTCGACTTGGGTTCGATTCTATAACGAGATTTGTGAAATTCGACTTGGGTTTGGGTATGGAAGGATTCAGGTATGAAATGGTTAGGGTATGAAAAGATAGGGGTATGAAATAATTTGGGTATGAAATGATGGGTAAGGAATAATGGGTGTGAAAAGATTAGGGTATGAAATGATCAGGGTATGAAATGATGGGTGTGAAATGATGGGTATGAAATGATGGGTATGAAAAGATGGGTATGAAAGTGTCGGCCACCTTTAAAAATAGCGTTTTTGAATAACCAGAAGACACGTGAGGTGGATGGGAGTGTAGGAACTTAGCGAACAGTTTACGCTTAACGGTAAGGTGCGCAGTAAGAGCATTTGTTGCAGCTAAGATTACATGTAGAGTTAGATATCAGTTTTTTAATCGATGTCATTTTTTTACTGTGGAATTTAAATTTAGCTTACCCATATGCTAGATCTGTTCATCCACAAAGTGGAAATATACAATTTGAAGCCACAAAATAAACAGCATAATATTTAATAAGTATACAATTTATATATTTAAATGAAAATATTATATCAGATTCAGATCACTTAACCTTTTGTGCTCAATTTTTAACATAAAAATTTTCTTACAAAAATGTGATTGGATTGATGCAGTTTATAAAAACTTTGTACTTCACATAATTTATAGAACACTTTACTAAAGTTAGTCGTATAAAAATTATCCAAACGCAAATCTGAAGAACTAAATATAAATTAACATATTTGTATTTGTGCATGAATTACACGTACATTATTAAGAACAAACAATGCCTTGCTTTAAGGCTTACATGTTTTTCTTATTCGTTCTAGAAACCTCAAGTTTTCATGAATCCAATTATGGTTTAGTTAGTAAGCTTTTGACATCTCATGATGGAACTGTTGTGTACATTCATGGAAAACCGTCTTTGGGTAGCATTATCTCAAATCCAAGTCTCCATCAGCAGGTTCTATTTTCTGAAAAAATACTGGACATCCTATAATATATCGGTAGCACGTCATGTCTACCAAACTCATGTGGTTGTTTTAAGAAATGACGCTTTGATGTCGAAGTTTGTTTCAAATATCTATGCATTTGACAAGCTATACGACAGAACGGAAACAATTGTTTTATTGGAAATGTTCGGCGTACATAAAAAATACACGGAGTTAAAATCCGTTCTCTTTTTTTGGGAGAACTCCTTCAATAAAACTGCACCTACATATAAACAATAAAGTGAAGTCCATAAAAATTACAGTATATTGTGGAGGTTACTGCTCTTATGAAGATGATGGTACTATCGCTTTTCAAAACCTCTTATTAGATTCAGCAAACAGAATTTTGGGGCTACACAAGAAACACTTTAAAGTTGGACAAAATGAGTTGTTATAGGGATTCATTTACTACGCAAGTTCAAAGATCTTTAAAGAGACTAGAAAAAACGCTTTCGTTGTGAAAAAGCCTATGTTCGGAGGAAATACAAATATTTGCGTTCAGTTGAATACTGCAGGGCAGAAACAATGTTGATTTTGCATCTGTCTAAAGTTCATAATTTTACAATAATTCGTGGTAAAGACGATGACATCACGTCCCGAATTATAAACTCCATTGACTTCTCAACCATACTTAGTCGGCACGAGTCAAACGAAGCAAAGTATTTGCAATATTGGTCAGGATGGTATTATTTTTACTGTGTTGACACTATTGTTAACCACAACGTAAACACTCAAGATAAGAACTTCTGGACAGAACCACTACCAAATAACTTGCGCATAGGACTTAGTGTGTTTGGAATAGTTTGCGCTTTCCTATGCGCAATAATATATAAAAAGGAAACACTGCTAAAAACATGGAGCAAAATTTTTGAAGTATTTCCTAGCTTCCTTATTGTCTCGTTTCACTATTTAACTCATTATGATGCTTCGATAAGAAAAAGTCAGTTTTATTTATTTACGCTGGTATTTGCGGGAATGTTTGGTTGCTGGTATTACGAAAACGAAATTACGAGTCTAACTACTACGCCTGAGATGAAAGTATCACCTTACAGAACTATGAAGGAACTAATAAACCATGGATGGAACCTTGGGGTAATTTCATTTAATTTCTTTAGAGACATTTCTCATACGTTTAGCATAGAACAGGACGTTTGGCAAACGTCGTTTGCAGAATGCCCGAAGGTGATGTATGTTATGACATTTTTGAAAATCGCGTAGCACATAGAAATTTGGCAATTTGGAAGCAATTACTACCTGCAGGTATTTAATCGTGATTGCAAATGGGCTGAAAAATATGTTTAGAACATAATTGAATGTTTTAACGTTGAAGAAGAAGTAGAGATGTCGGCATTTTATTTTCTTGCCAATACGGTGAATCAGTACTGGCTCAAACAAACTTAAGCTATTATGTATGAGGCCGGTTTTCCGAAATATTGGGACGATTTAGCATTACATGCAAAAGCAGTTATGGACACGGACTTTAAATTACGGAATGGAAGTATAAATGGACCGGATGTCATTACTTTGTTCAAACTAAAACCTATATGTATTACGTTTGTTAGCTTATTGGGGTTTTCAAACATTGTATTAATTTTTGAAGCATTGTCAATATCCTTTAGAAGGTGCGGATTAAGCAAGAAGATGACTTTGTGGCTTAAAAATTTTAACATCTTTGGTTTGTTTGACTGCTTAGTGACAAACACGTGTTTTAGCCTTTACCAATGGACGTCTGGAACTAAGGTTGTCAGGTTGTCCTAAGTCTCATTTTGCACAATACTAAAGTTTTACTTTTGCAAATTCTGGAAAAATAAATCCGCGTGGTATCCCTTATAAAAAAGTAAAGTACCGAATGCCATAATATAGTTTATCAAAACAAATTACACACGTAGTATAGACGCAAAAAACGGAGACAGAACGGACGGACGGGACACCCAAACAATGCTATATACGCCTAGCGAAAATAAAATTACCGTAAAAATGTTAATGCTACCGAATATTGTACTATGACTTACTCAGAAGCGCCTGCACTGGATTTAAATACTTGCAGTCTAGATTATACAACAACCTTAATAAAACAATACCAACTGGTAATAAACCACCGAAACTAAATGAATTTATTAAATTTATTTCTAGGTACAGCAAACTATAGGAACAAAAACAATTGATAAGTAGAATTGTAGTAACTTTTACAAGATTATCTGTTACTAAATTTAATTTCATACAACAAAACATTCGAACTTCAGGTATGTTATAAATTTTGTTGCTAGGTCTATCGATGGTCAACAAATTGGGATACAATTACTTGTACACGCATTATTTGTTTCGCTGTCTTTAGGTAGCCCTCTGGAATCAAAAACAAAATGACCTATAAGCTAGCCGATACCAATTACATTGACAAAGTAATCAACTAGCCAAATGAGAACTTACCTTGTATACGCACCCGCGCTGCTTACGGGCATGTTTTAAAGTAATAGCTTCAAGACATTCAAACTTCGTCCAAACATCGAAATCCCGCAGGTGCTTAGGGTATTCACCTAGCGCATCCAATTCACCGTACTCAATAGTAAGAATCCGAAGCTTGGGAAAACGAGATAATATCTTTGTGTAAAATCTTTCCTCACGCCGTAAAAGTACCTTAATATCCCGTTTTCCTCAATTCTTGCTTCGATATATAGCTGTAGCACTTCGACTGACAGGTTTTGTAACATATTGAAACCCGCAGGTTTTTGCTTGTCCAGAGAAATAGTTCCTTTCAATCGTAAATTGCGCAACTTTGGAAATCGATTGACAAAACTTATAAATTCACTCAACTTTCAACTTGTACGTATAAACCATATTAGGAAACACCTGAAGACATCCAATCCCAATATCTAAGCTGAAATCAAAATCTAGTTTTTCCAAATCCGGTAAATTGTAACTTGGACTCCCAGTATTACCAAGAGCTTTAAGATTCTCCCTCAGAAGGTCTTCAGATGCTAATTTTAGACTAGTTAATGATGGACATATGTTCAGAATTGCATCCTGAATGAGAACAGATGGGATACTGAAGTCGAGAAAGCGCAAATTCGGCAAACCTGGCAAGGGATTCTTAGTTATGTACTCAGATAGGCCCCTGCCCTGTACCTTTAACTCCCCAAAAATGGTGAGGCATTTGACATTTTGCAAATG
Source organism: Entomobrya proxima (assembly GCA_029691765.1). NCBI lineage: Eukaryota > Metazoa > Arthropoda > Collembola > Entomobryomorpha > Entomobryidae > Entomobrya > Entomobrya proxima. Next base: position 33,800,304 of record CM056169.1, on the reverse strand, counting down.
TGGTAATACTTTCTTTAGGAGTTTGTACAATCCCAAACGTGTCACTTTGTCACAGATAATAGTGACATACCAAAGGTTTTCCCCGAACTTTTTCAAAACTCTGGAAACCATTTCCCAATACTCAGCTACATCCTTCATTTCTATTACGAAATTGGTTTCGAGTATCAAGCACCCATCGTCAAATACGGCAGTCCTCCCAAGAAACGGATTGGTCTCCAAGGTTTCCATGTTCTCCAGAAATCTCTGAAGTTTGCTGAGATTACGAAACGTGTACTTTCTCTCTAATTTATTATTTTCATGTAATGGCAAGTAAGACATGTCCAATGCACGTTTCCGAGTATCAAGCTGCCTGTCCCTCTCCAGGCCATGGGAATTGGGATTCTCCAAAAAAATGTCCACTTCCTGTTTCCAGTTCTTGCAGACCAATCGACATTTTAGTAGGTTTTCCAGCACCAAGTACCCACGCGCGCAAAGGACTGGAAGTACCTAAAGTCAGAAAATGTATTTACGGAATTTAAAGCACATGTCAATATTCAGGTGTCTTTTTACTGTGATCTTATCATTATCTTTTTACCTTTCCAGCAATCACAATTGGATTATTTTCTCCCACAAACGAGCTTTTGTTCCGTTCCATCAGCTTTTGATTTTGCGCTTCCAGCGTTTTCATCCGAAGCCGGTTTTCTTCCAGTTGTTGCTTTAACAATAGATTTTCCTTCCGCAGATCCGCAATTTCCTTAGAGCACATCTTGTTCGAACAGTCCTCAGTCCCAGCTTTCTCATCGTCATTTTGTTCCAAGGGCCCAACTTCTTCCTGATTTGGGACAATATCAGGGGTCTAGGCCCATTCCCCTCGGTGCACTTTCCCCCCTGGGGTTCCGTTCCCCTCAGACCCGTTTCCCCTTTGCGTTCCTTCCCCTCTTAACATTTTCCCTCTGAGCTTCTTCCCCCCTCACCAGTTTCCCCTTTGCGTTCCTTCCCCTCTTAACATTTTTCCCTCTGAGCTGCTTCCCCTCAAACTTGTTCCCCTTTACACCCGTTTCCCCTCCGAACCACTTCCCCTCAAAACATTCCCTTGAACTCAACGATTGTTTCATATATGACCTATTATACACATCTACCTATTATAGGTAATGTGTATATTACAAATATAATTGTTTAATGTGGCGTAGTTTTTGAGTGGCAATACGCAGTCATGCAGATGAATTTTTCATTTATTAACCAAAGTATTTATATTTGTACGTTTGACTACTTTGCAAAATAGTGTTTGCTAATTTCAATTAAGGTAATACAAACGCTTTACTAAAACATTTTCTAACTTACCATATATATCTGCATTCAAGTTTTGGTATGTGGTAAATGGACTTTGGATAATCAGATTAAGATAAAAATTTATAAACACACAAACCACAACCCTTGCATGCAGTATCAATACTGAAATGGGACACACAGTTAACCTGGGACTGTTGATTGTCATTCTGAAGAAACTTTTTAGTTTTTTACTCTATTTCAATGAACGGTAAATAACCGCACTAAGAATCCTTTATGAAGTTACCGAAATGTTAATACATATAGATTTCTTAAGCTTCAATGTTTACCTGCCCAAAAATGTTTCCGTTGCCACCGAACTGGCATTTTCTGTTCTGGTTAACATTCAGTTCATTGACTGAAAGCTGTGTTGACTGCTTATTCAGTTTCATTTGCCAGTTCTCAAAAACTAGAATTATTAATATCCTTTTTAAAAATAATCAGTACTGGAAAATGCCACTGGTTGTCAATAGTCGGGCTTCGAGAAATAGTTGAATATTACGATACCAGACAAATAGTTGAGGATTTGACCGGGATAGCACACTAGATTAATTTAACTGTGTATCTAATATACCTAATATATATTTTTAAATATATTTAAATATTTAATATTATATTATTATTACATTATATATTATTACATTATTATATTTAAATATATTTTTATATATTTTTTTAAAAAGTTGCTTGCATGTAAACAATCTTCTATCAATGTTATCTAAATTTGATTATCAAACTCATTTTACCAGACTTCAAAATTTGAAACCACTTATCAATCAATTTGAATTATATTGCCACTCAAAAACTACGCCACATTAAACAATTATATTTGTAATATACACATTACCTATAATAGGTAGATGTGTATAATAGGTCACATATGAAACAATCTTTGAGTTCAAGGGAATGTTTTGAGGGGAAGTGGTACGGAGGGGAAACGGGTGTAAAGGGGAACAAGTTTGAGGGGAAGCAGCTCAGAGGGGAAAATGTTAAGAGGGGAAGGAACGCAAAGGGGAAACTAGTGAGGGGGGAAGAAGCTCAGAGGGGAAAATGTAAAGAGGGGAACTAACGCAAAGGGGAAACGGGTCTGAGGGGAACGGAACCCCAGGGGGGAAAATGCACCGAGGGGAATGGGCCGGATACCAATAATCGACTCCGAGTCAATTTCTTGCTTCCCTTGAAAGACTGGTGGTAAAGGAGATTCATGTGCTGTCTCCTCCGAAGCATCTTCAAGAATATTCTCAGTTCCAACTTCTCGTTCACCTCCATATCCAGTATCCTCCGCCAGGTTAAGGTCCACCTCCTCCTTGACAATCACCTCCTCTTCAGGCATCTCAACTTTAACTTTCCCTGAATTTCGGTCCACCAATATGTCATTTCGGCCGATTACCTTCGTCGGTGCAAATGGTTTAGCCTCCTGTTTCTTCCTCTGCTTATCAGCCTTGCGCTTTTCCGCCCTCTTGACCTCCCCCGTGTCCTTCGGGTCGCTAGTTCCAGGCATTATACTGGATTTTCCAAATCTTCTTCAATATTGGAGGGACTTCTGTAACGATGTTGAATCGATGCCGGAAGCTTCGCGCCTCTATAAAATCATCAAGAATGACCCTACTTCGCGGCTGGGCACTCTTGAAAAAGATGATGGCAGTTTTACTAAAACTGCTGAAGACTTCACGTTCCTGAAGGAGTTGTTACCGCTCATAAGATCAAGACGGCGTGGGCCCCTTTTGGTCCCTACAAGACCCCAGGTCCAGATGAAATATTTCCTGCTCTGTTGACTGGAGCGGGTGAGCACTTGGCACATATTTTTGTGCCAATATACACGGCCTGCTTGGAGTTCGGATACACTCCAAAAGAGTGGCGGGCCACCAAAGGTGTATTCCTGCCCAAGTCGGGCAAGGACAGCTTCCAAAAACCATCCGCATGGTCTCAATCTCACCAATCTCACTTACATCCTTCTTTCTTAAAGGATTGGAGAGGCTGGTAGATTGGCAGGTCAAGGATGACGATCTTATAACTGGGCTCAAAAAAATGGCCAGTTTGCATATTTGCGGGGAGCGTCTACGGAGGCAGCTCTGCACCAAATAGTTACTTGCATAGAGAAGTCTTTGCATAGTAAACAGATATCCCTGGGAGTCTTTCTTGATATTGAAGGGGCCTTTAATAGGGTTCCTTTTAAGGTTGTCAAGAAAGCCCTAGAAAGGAAATCAATCCCGCAAATTTACGTGCGATGGATTTACACCATGTTGCGCATGCACATAGCAACAGCAGAGTTATCCGGCAGCAGCAGTTCAATTGTTGTTGATGCCGGTTGCCCTCAAGGAGGTGTGCTATCACCGCTTTTATGGGATTGTGAGGTTGACGAGCTCCTGTGTGAGCTTAAGGAGAACTCCAAGTCAACTCAATCTCAGGGCTTTGCGGATGACATAGCATTACACCAAGCAGGTATATGCTTTTCCACCGTGCAAAGCATAATGCAAAGGGCCCTAAATCTCGTACACTCATGGTGTGCCAGGGTGGGTCTTTCGGTTAACGCTAGCAAGTCGGAAGCTGTAATATTTACAAATAGAAAGAAGCTAGAATGTACACCACTCTTGACTTTTGGAGGGCAATCAATACCCTTCAAATCAAGTGTAAGATACTTGGGTGTCCATTTGGACAGCAAGCTCAACTGGTGTTCTCATTTGCTAAAACGGGTGACACAAATGCGTGTTGCTCTAGTACAATGCAAGAGAGCTATTGCCAAAACCTGGGGACTCAAGCCCTGGGTGACACAATGGATTTATACAGCAGTCATTAGACCAGCCCTATTCTACGGAGTAGTTGTGTGGGTCACAGCAATGAAAGCTAAAAGGAATGTGATGCTGCTAGCCCGGATTCAACGCCAGGCAATGCTACTAATCACAGGGTGCATGCGTACAACGCCAACAGCTGCGTTGGAGTGCATGCTTGACTTAAAACCGGTAGACATACATGCCAAAATCATGGCTGTAAGAACAATGCACAGGCTGCATCATAACTCAACCTGGAAAGGTGTGGTGCCGCAAGGTGCGTTGTCAAGGTTAACTCACTCCGGCGCTTCCCTAGAAGTGTGGAGAGAGATCCCTTTACTAGAATGGCCTTGTGATCTTCGGAATAGTCGCCCACTTGTAGAGGGGGGCTTTAAAATGATCATTCCGTCAAGAAAATCGTGGGATAAGAGAGGTGAGCCAGAACACTCGCCAAGCTCTGTGACGTGCTACACAGACGGCTCGAGGTTCCGCGAATGTACAGGTGCGGCGTTCACGTACACCTTTGATGGAAATACCGAGCATGAACTCATACCTTTAGGTAGGAGTGCTACGGTATTTCAAGCAGAAGTCCTGGCCATTTCGAACCTGGCGAGGAAAATATGCCTCCTCCTGAAAGGAAGGAGGACGATTTTTATCTACTCTGACAGTCGAAGTGCCATAGAAGCTCTCAGGAGCTGGTGGTACATGACTTCTTTAGTGGGAGAGTGTTTTGAATGGTTGCGCCAACTGGCGCTGTTGCACGAGGTAACTCTCACTTGGATTCCTGCGCACAGTGGGTTTACTGGGAATGAAGCTGTGGACGCTCTGGCTAAACAAGCCTCCGAGTTAACAGTGGAAGGCCCGGAACCAATCATTCCTGTTTCAATGAGCACAGTAAAGAGCGCTGTTAGAGATTGGGGTGACAGTCAGCACTCTAAGTTGTGGAAGAACAGGAAGAACTGTAGCGTCACTAAAGCGCTAATTGACTTGCCCTCGCGCTCCGTGGGAGCTTTTGTAAGTTCCCTGGAGCGTGATGCACTGAGATCGTTTGTCCAGATCATGACTGGACATTCGACATTAAGGGGTCATCTCTACAAGTTGGGGATGGAACCCTCGAACATCTGTCCCAATTGCGGGATGGAAGAGGAAACGAGCCTACATTTCTTAGGAAAATGTGATAGGTTCGTAGTGATGCGATGTGATGCGCTGGAGGGGCAAACCCTTGGGGCTGAAGGTATTCGACAAGCTACTCCAGCCAGTCTTTTGCATTATATCAAAAGAACTGGTCGGCTCAAAAGATCAATAGATCCGGCCAGAGCCGTGCGGAGAGCAAATAGGCCATAAAATAAAGGTTTGGTAACTAGTGTAAGAATATGGGAGAGTCTGCAAAAATTCCATTAGGGATTAAGCGGCTGAAATACTACTATTTATGTGGTTTTTTCTTCGCAAATTACATACATACATACATACATATGCCTTGCGCAATATGAGGAAATATTAAGATATATAAGAGTAAGATAAGAGTTATTGAAGTTTAACGATGTGAAATGAGTTTCAATTTTGACTTTCGACCTTTTAATAAATACAACGAGTTTTAGTTGGATTTCGTTTATTTGGGGTGCTTGGAAATTTCGACTTGATGAATTCGAATTCTAGATGATTTTTTGATGAGATGAATTTTGATTTATCGTTTATCAGAACTTCTTGAAGATTTTAGTTGAGTAACAGGATTAAATTTCGTTTATCTTTTATAATTTTGATTTAGTCAGGCTAAAATAAAGGTTAAATAAATAATTTCTGACAAGTTTGAGTTGGTTTAAAGTTTAATTTATCGTATTTTTAATTACTTTTAGTTGGGTTGTAGATTCTTAAAATTATCTGTATTTTTTATGTTGGGTTGTCAAATTTGAAAATTAACTGTAGGTTTTAAGTAGGGAAAAATGTGAATTTATCGGCTAATTTTTAACTTGCGCCGGATCCAATTTTTTGGTGAATTCTAGGGTCCCTCAACGCAACATAATCAAAACGACGTTGATTGTAATATGCTGAAAGTTTCTTTTACCTAACCTAAAAAAACCTTACCAAAAAATAGCATTAAAATTTGAATGCCATGATACAACAAAAAAACCAAAATCGAAACAACTCAACACAAGTAAAAATCCCTAAAGATCAAAACATCCCAACCCAAGTGAAAATCCGAAAATCCCCAAAAATCTTCAAATGTCCAATCATCTCAACCCAAGTAAAAATCCCAAAAGATCTTCAAATGTCGAAACATCTCAACCCAAGTAGAAATCCTTAAAAATCTTCAAAGATCGAAACATCTCAACCCAAGTAAAAATCCCCAAAAATCTTCAAAGATCGAAACAGTAGTCTTAATCACCAAAACCCAGCAATTTAAAAAATCTTAACCCAAGTCAAATTCTCAAGTTGCCCGCTTTGTGGGGTACCAATTTGGTTTTTTCCGTTGTGATGTTGTGCTTTAATGACGCAGCGTTGTGATGGAGCTATGTTGTGTTTTTTGTGCCGGAGTGACGATGACGTTGTGATGTAGTTGTTGTGATGAAATCGTTGTGCTGTAGAGATGAAAACGTTGTGACGAAACCGTTGTGCTGTAGAAATGAATTCGTTGTGCTGTAGTTACGCTTGGTGTTGCGCTGGGGAGATTCTGCCCTTACGTCAGCTGTTGAGAGCTGCAGCGTGCGATTGTGTGAGTGTCGGTTGTGGCACCCCAGCATACAACGAACGTGGCTCCAGCACAGCTTCCAAATCCAGGGTACATTCGTACGAAGCCGTTCTCCAGCGTGCTGTGAATCTTAAGCGTTCAGAAACTTAAACGTACAAAGTATACACTCCAGCGTAACGTATAACCGTCAGTATAAATTTATACGTCACCTTTCACCAACGTCCAGTTTTCAATGGATTTTGCGTACTAATTCACAATATAAGTATAGCGTACATCCTTGGAATATATACTTATATGGAAATAGTGAAAAGAATGAAGAATTTTGTATTTACCAATAACATTATACAATAAATTTAATATAATTTAAGAAAGTACACCGAGTTTGTGGAACTCCTTTTAAAAATGCTTGACCTTGAACATCATTTTATTTTAGGTATTCGAATGACTCCATCCAAATTAAATGGCATCTAAAATCCAAATTAAACGTTCATACTAGTACAATCATCAATTCATCAATCGAAATTGTAAATGGTAGAATGTAAAATGTAAGTAGTAAAAATCATGCAATTTTTTAGGTTCCCTGTGTACATATGTATTCTTCGTTTGGCTGTGGTTTAGTATAAAATCCCCGACCCGTATACTAAACCTTTTCCCTTCGTTTCTCAAACATTGTTGAATAAACATTTTCAAGTAGAAAATTTTGGAGGAATTTGTGATTCCCCATGTATTTTGCATGGATAGGTAGACAGAGCCACACATAATGAACCTATTGTCAAGTAATTATCCTTGATCTCAACGAAATGTGCATTTGCAAGTAACCTGAATCAATTATAATTATAATTCGAACTTGCAAACATCTACAGATTGTTAATAACTAGTTCTCGTCTGAGCACAGATTACAAAATATGTTGCTATTGTTGTGGTCATCTGCAAAAAAGTGTTTTTCACCATATTCTGATTTGTCATTTCTCTCAACTGGAATTTATGATATTTAGGAAAATCTTACCGCTGCTGAAAAGCCGTAAGTAATTGGAAAAATATTGCTCGCTTTAATAGCAATTGCGTTGGAGTTACAAATGTCCAGAATAAGGTTTATATTCCAAGGAGGCTCAACTAACTTTACATTCTTTGGTTCCCGGAACCAATCCTTGACTTGACTCACTCTCGATAACTGATGTCGGCCATTAGAAGAATAAATACTACGCCTGATGCAAAATATAATGCAAACTCTAAAACTGCAGTCCAGTCCTCAAACTCGTCTTTTCTAGCTAAAGCAGCTTCGGCCCCTACTGAATAGTAAAATGTGGACACCATCAAATAGCACGTTATTGGTTGTCCTATTAACAGGTTTACTTCCCCAGTCAACTGTTGCAAATATTTAAGGGAGAGATCTAATTCACTCCACTTAGTTTTTGGATTGTGCAGCATACTAGAAAATCTTTTCACAATGTTCCACACTAAGATTATCAGGACATGAGAAATAAACCGCAAAAACTAAACATGTTGAAAACATGAATTTCGGAAAGAAGTCCTAATACAAACCGTATGTCAATGCAAGACACGTTTTTGACATCGGAGGACCAGCTTCGAAATCCCGAAAAAAGGGACATTCCAAAATAGAAAACACTTAAGCCAAATATGATTTAATCATAATTTTTGACAGATTGATGTATTAGCCTTAGACATTCTGGGGCGTTTTGTAAGACCAGCAAAATTGTGGATATGCCTGTTTGATTTCGCCAAAGAAGGTTGTGTCAGCAAATTCTGCACTTCAAAAAGCGGGTTAGTGGGATTGCTAGACTGCAGTTTCTTGTAGGAATTGTACAAGTACCAGACCCATGAGAATAAGCTAAATGTTCCCAGCGCAATTTTATGGGGCAGAAAGGATTTGAATTTTATAGAAGTTTCAGAATTGTGTGAAGCCTGTATACTAGAAATAATAAACCTTTGGAAATGTTGACAGAGTAGACAAACGTAGATATTTTTTTAAAACAGAACTAAAAAGGTCGTAAAGATCCGAATTATGACTTTAAAGTTTTGGCCGCCAGGGGGCGTGCGCTGGGAAAAAATTGGGGTGTCAATAGATCTAGTAGGACCTAAGGAACCTATTCCAGAAAAAAAAATTGAAAAAAGTTGTAAGGGACCGGAGTTATAGCGTTTTTAAATTTGGCCGCCAGGGGGCGTGCGCTGGGAAAAAATTGGGGTGTCAATAGATGCAGTAGGGCCTAAAAAACCCATTCCAAAAAACAGAACTCAAAAAAGTCTTAAGGGACCAGAGTTATAGCGTTTTTTAATTTGACCGCCAGAGGGCGTGCGCTGGGGACAAGTTGGGGTGTTAAACAATGCACTAGGGCCTAAGGAACATATTCTAAAAAACAGAACTCCAAAAAGTCTTAAGGGACTGGAGTTATACACTTTTTTCAATTTTGGAGCGCCCTCTGGTGTGATTTTTGAAAATCTTTTTAGACCAGGCACCAGATCATGCTGAGAGCTACCGTTTACAAAAAAACAGAATTCAAAAATTCCATTTCTAAGGGGTGTTTTAGGGGCGACGGGCGGACGGGCGGACGGGCGGACGGGCGGACGGGCGGACGGGCGGACGGGCGGACGGACCCGGAACAGACCAAGTGAGCAATCCGAATAGTATACAAACTTCGTTTGTCTACTAATAATAGGCGATATAAAACCAAAATAAGAAATATTTATAGGAAGTCGAATGAAATTTGTGTACTCCATTGCAACTGACTAGTATTCAGAAAAACTAAACTTATATTCTTGAGAAGCAGAAATGCAGATATAAGGTACAATTGCCAAGCTACAAATAGAAAAATAGAATGGAACACATTATGTGACCTCCGTGCGTTTGCTTCAACTACTTCAAAATTTATTACACCACACCCGATCTATTGTGCTAATAAATGCAAACAACATAATAGATTGCCAAACTAAAACGTATTACAAATATTAATGTGTTTCAAAAATTAATAGCCTCAATAGATATTGCATATTGCATGAGCTAAGAGAGAGGAAATTCCTGTTGCAAGGCACATGGGAGCTTAAAATTTAGTCCATTTCCGTTGTACCACTAACAGTTCCCCTCAAATGATAGTTATACATGTGTTAAACGAAATTCCCGCCTTTGTGTAAGAGTAACTCTACAATTCTTCGAAACAATTATCGTGTAATCTAACTTAATTAGTATTTCATCATCACAGAAGTTGGATGGGTGACAGTTCTTCATTTGTGGCGGGCAAACTTTCTTTTGCATTTTGTCTAATTTCACAAATTTCAATCTTCTTTACGAAATAAAAAATTGTATAATACAATAAGTATAATATTTTATAATATTTCAATATTAAATATTTTCTATTATATAACTGCAGATTATTGAAAAACAAAATCTAACGTCGTCGATATTAGTAATATTGAAAACCATCCCAGAAAAACAAGATAATTTTACCTGAAATTAACTGTAAATAATAAGTGAAGTGATAAGAGGATATCCTTGTAAATAGACAGTTTTCTACAGATAAGGAGACTATCAAATTATTGCACATACACGTTTTGTGTCTTACCAACCATAAATTATAAGAATGTAGTATGCGTAAGCATTTTAAAGGAATGTGTAAACCATACATTAAATACTTCGTACAAATAAATTATATACATTCCAAAATTGTTATGTACGTCGTTTAGAAGGAACTGCCATAGCTTTGCCAATACTTCGATAATGATCAGCCAAAGAACTTTTAATGTAGAGCATTTATAATTTATAAACAGTACTTATTTAGTATATATTGCCCTTCGAACTTCGTCTAATATTTCATGTCGTAGGCATAAATTGACGTCAACCAATTACAATGATTTTTATCAAGACCAAAAATAAAAAATCCATTTTAACTTAGCAAATGAACATTTCATCTTGGCTCATATCTGAAGCATAACATGTAGGTTTCAAAATCATGGCTGGGGCAAGACTATTATACTACGATCATTACAGTATGCCACAAAACCATATCAATCTTGTAATTTCAAAGTATTCCAGTCTTAGAGACTATCATTGGATTGATCCTTCTAAAAAAGCAATACATCATTTTTACTCGCCTTACATTGTACTATCAAATATTCTTGCAATGGCCACAAATGCCACTCTTGTATCGTTTCCAAACTACATTGATCCATTACCCTTAAGACGAAATTACCCAAGTATTCTACCGCAAATTCAAACTACTGACATGGCCAGCCGCAAACTGACTTACTTCTGGAGTCTCTACTACAACCAAAACAGATCAATAAATCAGGAATTGCCAGTATTTGTTCAAGTTCATCCTCAAGATTGGAGCTTTGTTTACTGCCAAGTTCCTAAATCTGCAGAAATAAACTACTTATCATTTTACGAATTTGTAAACACATTTGATATGTATTCATGGCTAGCTTTAACTTTAGCTGTTGTGCTTTTAGTACTTATATTAGGCATTCAAAATTGGATATTTCTTGTATCTACTCTTCTTTTAGAGGGAATTGTAACCACGAAGATGAATCGCTTAGCTATCGTAAATTTATGGCTAATAGCTGCAATGTTAGTCAGACAATTTTACTCTGGCACTGTAACCAGTACTTTGATTAAACCTACAGAAGACTCAATTTTCCAAAATATTGAAGTGCTTCAGAAAAATGGCTACACATTGGTTTTTGATAGCAATAAAACCTTACACGGACTTAAGATATCCTACAAACAACTTACAAACTATAATGTACATCGCTATGTTAAAGTATTGGGGCAAATGATTTCAAAAGGAAAAGTATTCAACAGTGTTCCTAAAATTCTTCAATCCCTTTGTCACAACACGGAAAAATATGCCGGGACAACAAGTTGGACACTGGTGTATTGGATTCTGAACGCGATAAATAAGCATCAATATTGTAAAAGTGGTGGAAAGCGTTGTTATATCGGTAAGGAGTTGATTCCTGTGGGTCCATACTACTTTGGATTTTTACCTCCAAATAACGTAAAATTGGCTAGAATGTTTCAATACCTGGTTGAGTCAGGCATATATCATGTGTGGTTTAAGGAAACTTTGGGAATTGGTCATTCAGAACGTGTTCAGGACCGACTTAGGATAAAAGGACCAACAACGTTTGTTCAAGAAGGCGTTGGAAACATAAAAATACATGGAAAAGTATTGAAAATATTTGTATTATGGGCTTTGGGCTTACTTCTTTGTTCTACCGTACTGCTCTTTGAAAATTTTGGCACAATTCTAATTTCAAAAATATTGTGCGCACGAGTAGGTCATGAACCGTGATTAATATTTTCAAATGATTTCAAAATGTGAAGTGTTCAACGGCGTTTTCAAAACCATATAATCTCTTTGTCACACAACCAGGAAATATGCTGCGGTGTCATGTTGGACTCTGGTGTATTGGATCATTAATGCGTAAAGTAAGACCAATATTGTAAAGACGAAGACAAACGTTGCTATATCGGTATAGAATTGATTTCTGCAGGACCATACTTCTTTAGATTTCTATCTCCAAATAATGTATGCTAACTGTTTAACTAGGTTGAATCAGGGATATATTATGTGTGGTTCAAGGAATCTGTGGGAATACTTAGGACATTCAGAACGTGTTCAACACAGATGTAGAATAAAAGGGCCTACTAATTTTGTTCCAGAAAGTTTTGCAAGCTCTCATACAAATGTTTTCAAAATAAATATTTGTATTGTGGGCTTTAGGCTTACTTTTTTGTTTTAACACACTGGTCTTTGAAGTTGTTGGCATGCCCCTAATTTCAAAGCTACAATGCAAAGTTTCAAATTTTAGAAAATATGCTTAGCATGATACGGAAAAAACCTGTGTGAACTTTGCATGTTAATGTTGTAAAACTTTGCATGTAAATGTTGTAAAAATCCAGTGAGTAGGCTTACAGTTTAACTTTATTTCTTAGCTAACCTTAATAACAGAGAAAATGCTAACTTTAGTAAAGTTATTAAGTGTAAAGTTAATTTCTAACATGACAGCAATGTATGCAAACAAAGCAATTTAAAACTTTAAAGTTGTATTTGGTCATACATACTATTCTGAATAAACACTAGTGACAAAACTAACTTTAACAAGCATTGACTGCTACAAATCAGGTTTTGAATCTATAATTGACCTTGGCAAAACAAATTCCTGGTGATATTCAAAAACTTGGTTTAGTCTATGGCCTTGTCCAGCGCTTATACGAAGTACTTGTTTTGCTTCTAGTCGCGGTTTTATTCTGCAAATATTATAGACAAATGGTTAACATTGTAATAAAATTTCAGGTTTAAAGGAAAATCAAATAAATACTTACATTATTGGATGCGTGAGATCCACCGCGACCGTACTGGTAAACACTTTCCAAACAAATAGCCTCCAGAAACTTGAACTCATTCCAAACATCAAAATCCCACACTAACACCTCATGGTAGTCATCGTCAGAGCTGTAGGCGTAATTAGAACCGTCGTCGTCAGAAGAACTGTCTTCGTCAGAAGTACCATCGTCATTAGCTCGTGGTGTATTGACATTAGCCTGCCGCTTGTCCTCAATGTCCAGAAAACGAAGGTTGGGAAAGCAGAACATTATCTTAACATAGAATCCTTCGGCTTTCTTTAGATCTTCTAGAATTCCCTTCCGCTCATTCTTGTCATTGTAGCAGTTACATAGCTCCAGCGTTTCTACGGACATCATTTCGCCATCAAGCAGTTGTTCATCATCCAAGTCAATAGTTCCTTTCAGTTTTAAATAGCATAACTTTGGAAATCGCTTCAAAACCCGGAGAAGTTCACCGAGTTTAACTTTTCCAGCAGAATGTCCACATTTGGAGCTGAAATCCAAATCGAGTTTTTCGAGGTTCTTAGAAACATAGCTAAGATTTTTATAGCTGTTTGGCCTACTTTCCCACGTTAGCTCCTTCAGCGGAAGCTTGCCATCCATTTTGGCACTTTTCTTGAGCTCGCCCTTAGATTCATAGAATGCTACGGCTTTCAATGATGGACTTATTTTTAGAAGAGCATTATGAATGGGAACATTTGAACATTGGAAGATCAATTCACGTAAATTTGACAAAAGTGGCAAGGAATTCTTCAGCATGTAGCTAGACAAATTAGCTGGCTTCCCTGTTTCCGAGGTTTCTTCATCAAATGTTACAAAGATGTGTAAAAACTTGACATTTGGTAAATGTGGCAGAATTTTCTCCAGCAGCTTGTACAGTTTCAAAGGTGTCAGCTCAAGGTAGGATTCAACAATGAAGACATACCATAAATGCTCCCCAAACTTGTGCAATAATTTGCCAACCAGTTCCCAAAACAGCTTCACATCATCCATGGGATCGTTTCCAGTATGCAGCAAGGATGCCTCCGATACCTCAAACGCAGCGATTCTCCCAATAAACGGATTTCCCACAAAAGTTTCAAATTTCTTTAGGAATTCCTGGAGGCTACTTGGACAATCAAACGTGTAATATTTCTGTAGCTTGTCCATTTCCTTTTTCAAAACGTAAGGAAAAACTTTAAATGCCCATCTCCTGGTTTGAAGTTGACTCTCCTTTTTAGAAAACTCAGCACAATAAGGGGAATTATCCACAAACGTTTTCAGCTCTAGCCTCCAGTTTTTACTAACCAATCGAGTCTTTAGCATGCCATCCAATTTTAAGAACCCACGGGCGAACATAATGGGAAGAGCCTTTAAATAATTGAGTTATTTTGTAATTACGCAACTTGACATAAAAATAACTGGCGATTTATTTTAATAAAAACAACCAATCAAATATTAGCTCGCTGCTTTGTAGAGGAGTAATTTAATGGCAATATTTTATTTGTCAGGATAAAATCGTTGGTTTCCCCGAAAGTCTAGGCATACTCTCCGAAAAGTCAAAAATTAATCATCACTCTGCAGAAAAATGATTTTTTCCGGGAAATGAATTATTTTTGTCATTTTATTCAAAATTAAGATTCTTTTTACAAAACAACCAATGTGTTTATCAGTCTTCCTTCAATGCAATACTACACTTTTTGGACGACCTGATCCTCTTTTAGTACCTAATCCACCTGTCATCGCCTCAGAAGGCATTTCGAACTTATTTTGTATAACAACGAGAGCAACAACATGCATGCAAAAATAAGACTTCATAAAATCACAACAATTAGAAGTGTGGTGTAAGAGATAAATATTTTTTTAAATGAAGTATGGTTTACATGCAAGTCCCTATTACATACTCACTTAATTCTTTTGGAAGATGCTAATGTTTTGTTATGACTAGCAGAGATAGGAAATCAGTTGACTCGAAGGAATGCTACAGTCAAACCTCACCATAGTGGCTATGCTAGGTGACGGAAATTATGTCCACTATTGGGAATCAACAGTAAAAATTATAGTGACCTAGTCTAGTATAGCTTGAAGTGTCTCAAGCCAGTATAGCTTGTAATGGCGTACGCTTTTGTAACTTGTAATTTCAGTTGTCGATTTTATAGTGAACACTATACGCACAAAACCTAAATTTAAATCGGTACTACTACATGAACTCATCAAGTTTACGCAAATTTTTACTTCCAACCAAATCCTTAAGAACTATTAGCTATTTTCTTTATACAATCATGGAAATTATACTTCCTTAAAATTTATAATTCCCAACAATAATTTGCATGTTTTGTTTGGTATGCTAATGACATAGTATGGTAAATTTAAGTAAGATGACAGAAATAATACATTTCCCGGAAAAAATCATTTTTCTGCAGAGTGATGATTAATTTTTGACTTTTCGGAGAGTATGCCTAGAATTTCCGGGAAACCGAAGATTCTGTCCGGCAGAGAAATTATATGCCTAATTTAATATATATCGTGATCGTCGGTCTACGTTTTTCTACAAGCAAATGATTTTTTAAACCAAGGAAAATTATTATGCTGTAATGTGTTCGTCTACTTTATTTCCACACCAGGCAAATTATTTTTGGAAAACCGTAATTGTGTTTGCATCTTATTTTATAGAAATATACCGTTTTTGGCAATTTTCTGGTATCTACTTTTCAAACTTTGGAACAATAAAAGTTTTCGAAAAGCAAATGTGTTGTTTGTTATATACTCTTAGAGTACTGTCAAAAATGCACTTTTCGGACTTCCAAGCACGTACATGAACTTTCATGTATGCATGTGACTATAGCAGCGAGCATCTTTTTATAATGGTTATCTATGTACATGTATATTTATTTACCTTTCCGGCAACCACACTTGGATTATTCTGCTCACCCGCTCGAGGGCAAACATTTCGAAGTTTTACGAAAGAAATTCTCTGCAATTCCACGAGCTGCTGATTCCGTTGCTTCATTTCTTCCAATTGTTGCTTCAATGACTGGTTTTCCGTTTGAAGATGTAGAATCTTCTTGGAGCACTTTTGCAATCCCATTGTTAAATCCTGAATCCCATCTCCATCACTTTCAACTTCGTCAGCTTGTTCTACAGTCTCTCGATCTTGATTCATGTCAATTTGTGAAGCCTCACATGAATCTTCAGATTCCTCACACTCTTGGTATGATGCCTCTGAACCGGAAGTTGAAACCATATGTGTAATACTGTCCTCAGTTTCACTTCCACTTGGAGTATCGACATTTACATTGCTGGTAATATCCACCCCATCCTGAGGCTCCTCAACTTTTACGGTGACCAATTTCGGATTAATCACAATGTCATCAGGATGGAACTGTCCAGGGTTTAAGCGTTTTGCCTCCCATTCCTCATTCTTCTTCTCAGCCTTTCGCTTATCCACCTTCCTGCTGGAATCCCCACTGCTCGTTTTACCAGTCATGGTGCTACTAGTTCTTTTCACGACTCCCTAGCGCTTCTCACTTATAATTTCTCAAATCTTGGAAGAATCTTCTAACAGATATACCAAACAACATTAATATAAATATAATATAATAACCTGGTATCACCATACAATAAGCAAATTCAGAATTTGTAAATGAATATGAAACTAAGACATGTGAATTGACTTACCCAAAAACTCCACTTTTTATAGTAGGTTTAATATTGTAATTAATTAGCTTAATTTTAGAAATCAATTATTACACAACTGAAAAACCCGAATAAACTTAGTTGTTAGCTAAAGTGAGAAGAAATATCAAAGTCTTATGTTAAATATAGCTGTATCAACTCGTCAGATGATAGTAGGCTTATTGGCATTACCAGTATCAGTATAATAATGTCGATGTAGCAGTGTGTGAATCACACTATGCGACTCACACTTTAGTTTAGTTGTATGTAACCAAGGTCATCCGACTGCCAAGACATTTCTACTCACCTACTCACAATCAGTCCTAATCAACTGTAAAGCAGCATGTATGGCCGACGGCAATACAAGATAGCATAATATTTCATGCAACATGCAACCTTACAAGCTGGCCGACCGTATAAAATATTTTGGGAAAGCTTTCAAAGCAGCTAACATATTTTATTTTAATATAAAATATTTATGCTTCGGTTTAAGTTACTAAAGTCGATATACACAATCAAGGCCCGCTTGTCGACGTGTCTATATAAACACGTTAAGTGCCTCTTTAGACACGTAAGAAAAATATTTTTTATTTAGTCTAATAAACACGTAAATAAAACGTGTCTTATATACGCGACAAGATGCAGAGATGCGCACTATATCCACAGTTAAATAAATGTGACAGCACCACATTGAAAACCACCAGGTTTTTGTATACACAATGATAAATTTACGAGCTACGTATGTACTTAATTTTAGGAATGGATACGTTACCGAGCATTGGGAAAATACTCTACAAAGTTGATTAATATGAGGTGCAGAAAATGTTCTTTAGCGTAAATATTATGTAAAGCAGAGACAGATTATTTTCTTCTGCTCGTTCTGTCAGCTAATGACACACACAAAGTAGGCAAATGACAGCGTGCTCAAAATCAAAATGAGCGCGTTACACAAGCGCGTGAACGATTGGCACCACACCTGAACTCTAAATGTCAAATTATTGTCATGATTCAAGGCCCTAACAGAGTTATTAAAAGGTTGGCAATTCTTACGCAAAAGAACTTTTATTGCTAGTTATTTATTAAACGCTAAACCATTAGGTCGTGTTTGTTGGGAATATGTAAGTTTATTGAGGGCAATTAAATTGCTTACCAGTAGTCTTGTTGTGAATTTGTAACGAAGCTTATGAGATAAGTAGATGCTTGCTAGGCATGCTTTAGAATTATAGAACCAAGTTATATTTTATAAGCTTGCTTGCCATAATGTATGCCATAGATTTTATGGTTTTGACGTACTATATTGAGTAGTTAAAAATAAACAATTATCTCAAACTATTTATCTTTAAGTTTTAGAAACATGAAAATCACATTTCAAAAAAACATTCTTGTTAAATGATTATTCCTTTATTTTGGTGTCCAGCTTACGTGAACAGTCTTATGGGAACCGACATAATATAACTTTGAGAATTTATTGCCTTGAAAGCTAAAGGTTAACGTTTTCGAGAACACACAAATGGACATTATACTCTTTGGCCAAACTATAATAAAATCGACACAGTAAAACCATTTGCATAAATGTTAGATCAATTAGAAAGCAAAGTCACGCTGTGCTGTGTTCCAACAACCCTATTATTTCTTAATGTGTAGTATTTTTACATGTACAACATCAGTTGACGTTAGTCACTAAAACAAAATTATCCAATTTTTAAAGTTATTTTAGTTCCAGCGAAAAGTCCTTTCTGAACAAGTATAATAAACTGTTAAGCGGTGACAACGGGGTTTATGGAAAAATAATAACTCCACATACATACTATACATCACATGGTCTATACACAAGCTTAACCCTTATGTTTGTCTGCAAAAACACACTTAATGAAAACCACAAACTAGCCACCTTGTTTAGATAACTTTATCAGACATTGTCTTACAAAAATTAAGTTTCGTTTAGAGTAATTAATTGTAATTGGCAATTGTAAATGCTTGGTGTAAACGTATGGCAATACACATGAACTAAAGGTCTTATGTGTACCCTACTTTATTTTTAATTTGCGTTTCTCCTTATACTCTCATAGTACGTATAGTAATTACTAATTATTTATCAAACTATAATTTTTTCATTCAGTAAAATACATAGATCATGTGGGCAATCAAATATCAGAATTATAAATATAATGAATAAATAATTTCCAGTTTATGAAAATACAGTTGTGCTTTGCATAACTTCATTTGCAATGCTGGACGTCATCTGGTTTTACGTGATCATAAATATATTTGAGCTGAACCTTAATTGTTTCTCGTGAACTTTTTCGTTTGAAATTATACAATTATCGCCAGCTACATATCCATAAGTTTAAGAAACATGAAAATCACATCCAGCGACATTTTTACTATAACTGCTTATCTTTTTAGATTTTGACTTCTTATGAGCAATAAACACGCAAACATTTCTACGCCGTTCAACAAAAATTAACCCCGTTTAAATACTCAAAATTTTATGAAATAGTAATTAGAACGATTTATGTACGTTACGTTGTGCCTGACGTGCTCAGAAAGTAAATAAAACATTAGTAGCAAACCGTCGAAGTGAGTGCTTTAAAACACATTTCGCATATCAACCTTTTAAATATTACTTACAAGCTCTACAATAGGCGCCGTCAGTCTTTACAGTTAAAGCTACAAACTTTATATTGTAAGGTAAGTTTGCATAATATATCACATTAACACGCGATCAAACACAAATAAATTTGACATTGTAAGATTAAAACATAAGAGCATAGTAATTTATAAAATAATCATTTCTACAATTGACTTACATAGCCATTCAGGGTCTAGATTTTCTGGTAAGCTTATCATATCAGCAAATCAAATGAAATATACAGATCAAACACATGAGGTGTCGAGATTAAATAAGTCTACATCTAGTTCGCACAGTCAAAGCCGACATCATAAATGTTTAGCTTGCTTAACAAGACGTTTAACGTATATAATTTGCACGCTCCCAGAAACTAAGTAATGGCAATAAACGCCGCACGCTATGTTTACTTATTCATAGTAGAGCTCTATAAAGCAGCTAACTTTCACCTGGTGTATAGGCCTATATACCTACCTGTCATCTTCATTTGAGTGTTCAAAAGGTCACCATTTCAAAGTAGAGAGGTTTTAGAGCCTAAAGCCCATTTGACCATTTTGTAGGCATAGTTTTACGTATTACCAGCCAAACATTCAAAATTACAAGGAAAATTTCATGGGGTGTACCTCATCAGACATTGTTAACCAAAATCCTGTTGTCTCCGGTATATTGCTAATTAATTATTGAAATGAATTTTTACTTCGAAATACCATTTTCAGTTGCACCAAGGATTAAATTAACTATAAGTTTACATGAATCTCAATTTAATTTGCCTTGCGTAGGACATAACTACTATATTTAAAAATACTGCTTTCTCATTAGTTCCCAGAGTTGTAAATCTCTTAAAAAATTAGACTTCATGTAACTTGATATATATAATAGTTTAAAAATTGCTTAGGATTGGCTAAAAATATACTGTCAAGGTTCTTTAATAACTTAGTTTATTATTATTTGCATTTAGCTTGAAATTTCGACTTTGCTTGTCAACAGCGTTCTTGCCAAGTGTCTCTATTTACTTGCAATATTTATCCCAACAGTTTTAGTCAGTATGTATAATAACTATAATATTCAGCAGTTGTGTTGACTATCAGACCAAACTTTTAACCTTTTAGCGGAATATGCAATGGAAATAGGTAATGATAGTAATGAGAAAGTCTTGCTTCTCAGGCAAAGAGCAGTAATTATATTAATTACATAAAACAGGTGTGTGATTCACATTTTTTATCATGGTCAGATAAATAATAAATTAGACGCCGCTTTATTTTAGCAACAAATGCGAAAATCGTCAATTTACTTTTTAAGTTTGTACCGTGCGATACCGTTAAATCTTATGCTGAAGCATGATTGTGGAACATTTGCGATTTAGCAGCATCGTTTTTAAAGTTCCGGAATCCAGTAACTGCCTGCTGTTTAGCTGGTCTCGTGAAACCAAAACCTTAGTTTCGAAAAATTCTGCAAAACGTTGTCGGAGTGTTATCAAACGAATAATTTTACATGCATTGCTAATAGCCCTATTTGTGGCTCAGAGCATATCCACGCTACATCCTAAATGGATTCATACAAAGACAACTCATATGACCAACCTATTTCACACAGTTGGACTTATCGTTTGTCTTTGTGGACATTTTACACTCTGGTTTAATTTTCTCTCGGCTGAAAACATTTGTACTTATATCAACGGACTTGTACAATTTCATTTAAACCATTCTAAACTTTTCAATAACAAAGCCAAGCAACCAAGATCGTATTTGCACAAAGCTTCAGTACTTTACATTTTTGGCGTTTGGCTGGATGCTTATGTACTCCCGCTCTGTTATTCATTTGGACTTCACTGGAAAAACCATAGTCAGATAACATTATTGGGATTTTGGTTACTTCCGGAATGCAACAACATGCTTTCGGTTTTTGAAACCAAGTGGTTGAAGTATATCTGGGATGCGTTAAGTGTCGCACTGAAAATAATTTTGAAGTTGGCAAACTGCTGGATGATAGCATTGGGTTTTAAAACAGGGATTATGATTTTTGGAGTTCTTAATCTGATTTGCACAAACAGTTTAAAGGAATGCATCGATATGTAAGATATATTTTAAACCAATGCAATATTCCAGACTGTTTAACAGGGTTTTCCTATGTTTTTATCCATTTGTGGTGGAATTCTTGTACAATTTTTTAGCTTTCTATTATGTGTAAAAATTCTCCAGTCCGACCAAAGATCATCACTGGCATTGATAGCATTTTTCATACTTGGTGTGAATTACATGGGATCGTTAATGATTAATCTGGGAGTTATAGCTGATGTGGATGCAAGTTGCAGAAAAATGTTTGCAGGATTGCGACATATGTTTGGTAAGGAGAATGGATCTTACGGTGTAAAACTGCGTGAAAAACGATGTTTTTACAGAAGTTGTTCGATAATAAGAGCAAATTTTGGCATATTTAGTTGTGTCGATACAATAACGCCCTTGATTTGCATTGCAAAAGCGAATGATTTGACTATAAATATTTTGCTGGTTTGGCATTAAATGTTGCAAAAATATGTCTGTAGTTTATGTGTGTGCATGTATATAAATTACAAGATTATGTAGTATTACATAAAAGTTGTAATTAAAAGAAAGAAAGAAAGATAACATGTCAGCTCATGTTATAATTAATTTGACACAAAACCCAAAACCTTTAGCGAATAATGTATTTAGAGCAATGAATACTAAAATGAATGTTGTTATAATATATACACAATAATTATCATTGTATTTTTCCAGTGTGCTGATGATATCATTGAAAGCTAAACAGTAATAAATTTGTTATCAATATGTCCTCTAATACCGTTCCTTTCAAATATAATGTATTTGTATTTGATATTATGCCGTTTGGAATCAACACGAGTAGAGTTGCGACGTTGTCCCGAATAAGTGTTATTGCATGTAAGTTATTTAAGGTTAATTTAGTTAAATTAAAATTAGACTATAAAACTAGTAATGATAGCACGCAATAGTTGCTCGTGCATAAAAACATGCAACCCTATCCATTGTTCCTGCAAAGTATTTTAAAGTAAAGCCTGACATGAAAACCCTAAAACAATCAACAATCATTACTTTTCGCAGAGTTACCACGTTGCTTGGTTGTCCTGGTAGACAATATGCTATGCCCTCTGGAGCAGGTTGATTAATCTAAAATTTAATCGCTTTTAGATTATTTAAATCGCCTAAACCAAGTGCACCAGTCATAAAAGTACTCAAAAAGCGCTTTTCCAAAATAGCTTCCCCGGAGACGATTATTTAAAAAAAAGGATTATGTCTGTACGTACACAACACGTTTCCATGCAACAACTAATATCATCCCTCAGTTGATAGATGAAATAGGATAATTTTCAACTCATGTTTTAAAATTCATAGGTTATGCATCTGTAAGATGATAATCAGTTTTCGAATTGTAGCCATGGCTTAAATCATCAACTTGAGAAGCACTAATGTTGAAAACAAGGGGAAAACCCATGAGTGCAAATAAAGTCCGACATACATGCTACAATGTTTCGTCACAAATACTTGTTTAAAAATATCGCAAGTTGAAAACACATTTATTAATTGGATTTAACTATTTATAATATCACGAAATTTTTTACTAACCTCATGTTCCAGAACTCTAAGAAGGTTATTATCCTTGTTCGTGTTGTTGTTTCAGTTCGTTTTGTCAATAATAATGAGCATGGCTACTATTAACCTGGAAAATGTATTTCAAAAAACTGCCAAGGAAATACCCTCGACAGAAACGGCAAACGATAAAACTCTGGCCGTGTTGTTGAAAAACTATTTCTGTATGGGCTACTTTTCGTGCGTCATTCCCTTTAGATTTGTCTATTGCAAGGAATCATGCCAATGGGAATTCCAAACCAACAAATGCCAAAAGGTAAATTTATATTTGAAATGAAGATTTATTCCTTTTGTAATATTTTGTTGTTTTCAGATAATTGTGTTTCTTGTGTGGATGTTAGTTTTGTGGACAAACATTACAGATGCAATTGATGAGTTGGCTGAGGTGCACATCAGCAAATCCCAACTTCCTGCACAATCGTACTTAACTTTTATAAGCACTATATGTAATAACCTGATGTACTTGTCGTTTTTGTATACCATACTCACAAAAAGTCAAAACTTGAAGAATCTTATGAACCGAGAAATAGTCTCGCTTACAATCATACAACAACGTATTGTTAGGCGTGCAAAAGTTTACATTTATTGTTTGTACTTTTACACCTTTTTCATGTATGTGGTATCAATACCCTTTTTAGAGGAGAATAGTTATACAAGCCCTGAGACTGTTTTTAATACATCTGTACAACACGCTCGTGAGAAGTATTTCATGACACCTGAATTCGACAATTACTCTGCTGGAAACGTATTTCTAGGTTTGCTCGAGTTAGTAGGCCAGATTTGCTGCTGGTTATGCTATTGGAATATTTATGTGCTTTTATCAAGCCTGATTCCAGTTCTCTTTTGGCTTGGGGCAAAAAACTTTGAAGCAAGCATTGCACAACTGATGTCTGTTGAACAATCCAGTGTAAATATTTTGCTGAAAGAAATCGAAGCGAAATATTTGGAATTGAAATCTTACAGCAACTCACTAAATGCCATTTGGTCACTCACGACCTTATTTTGGATAGTGGATGAATTTTTTGTAGTAGTATTTGATATTCACCGTATGGCAAGCTCCAAAGACATCAATGAGCGGATTCAATTGTGTGTATCTGTTGTTGTACTTAGTACCTTTCTGATTCTTTCGGGGGAAACATATAGAAAGGTAAGACATTTCAATGCATATTTGTAGATAACAACGCATTTATTAAAACTCTTTTCACAATTTTGGTTTCAGATGGAATGTTTCAAGTCCCTATTGCTGGAAACGAAATACTATGATCAATTTTACAATGTGAACAAGGTTGCACTCACAAAAATGCTGAAAGATCTTGGCAATGCTCCGGTAGGTGTTGGCCTAACTGGTTTGTATAACGTCAGTTATACATTTTCTGCACAGGTAAATATAATTTATTATACTTTTTTAGAAGCACTTGAATTTTTCTAATAAATGTTTTGTGATCATAGGTTCTGGTTGCTTGCTTAACGTTATTCGTGATAAGCTTTGAGAAGATCGAAAAAGAAACTTGCAAGTGTTAAGGTAGTATTTTCTTAGCTTCACCATCCTACATCGCCATGTAGTATTCAGCCAAAAACCTATAAATTATCTATTTACACCAACTATTGTTTTTATGATGTAATTATGGATGTACAAATAATTTCGAGTCTTAATGTCAATTTCAACTGATTCTCAGGTATTATTTCACATCATCTATAAAATGGTAGTTTCCCGGTGAACTAGTGTCAAAAGACGTTAAGGAATAAAACACTGTAATCTATAACTGCCTGCTTCTTACAATTTTCAAAAGTGTTTATATTTATTTTGGCCACATTTAAAGCTGAATTTTCTAAACAATATAATATAGCATTGATTCTATAAGAAATGTAAGTTTTGACAAACATGCCACACAATTTAACATAGTTAAATTATACTTTAACAACAATTGTAAATTCACACACAATAAAGAACCAATTTTAACATCTAACACAATAAATTTTGTATAACTTATTCGTATTCGAATACAACACTGTTCGCCAATTGCAAGACGGTAAGTTCATTTGCTGATTAAATGCCGTCTGGTCTCGTCCAACGCCTGTTCATAGCATCTTTGTTACGGGCAGAGGACTTATTCTGAAATATTACAAAAAAGTAGCATTGTAAGAAAGCAAATGGAACATGTTGCATATAATGGTTTAATAGTTGTATAGATGAATGAGTACTTACTTTAGACGCATTAGGCGTATTAGATTCTCCAGGCATATCCTGGTATTGGTAGACACTTTTCAGATTAAAAGCTTCCAAGCTTTTAAACTCCGACCAGACTTCGAAATTCCAATCAAATCCCTCAGGATAGTCTTTCCAGTCAGTCCTTTGGAGTAGTAGCAATAGCTTGTCGCTTGTCCTCAATATTCAGAAACCGAAGATTGGGAAAGCGAAACATAATTTGGGCATAAAATCCCTCCCTTTTTATTAAGTCTTCCAAAGCTCCCTTGCATTCCTTTTTGTCATTGTAGCAATTTAAAAGCTCGAACGACTCAACCGACAAGCTTTTCAAGATATCACCGTCGACAGGTTTCTCATCCAGAGAAATAATTCCTTTGAGTTTCAACACGCTCAGATTAGTAAATTGCTTTAGCATACGGACAAGCTCACTAAGTCCAATTTTGTTATCTTTGCCATTGTTACTGAAATCCAAATCCAGTGTCTCCAAGTCCTTGGAAAGGTACATTAGACTCTGAACGTCACTTGGTTTAGTAACCAAACTCAGATCTTTTATAGGCAGTTTGCCAACTGCTTTAGCACATTTCTTCAGAGGAATTTTATTTCCAAACAGAACCAGTGCTGATAATGAAGGACTTGTTTTCAGAATGGCTTCCAGTACGTGAACCGTTGGAAATTGGAAGTTCAAATATCGTAAATTCGGCAAAAGGGGCAAAGGATTCTTAGCCATGTAAAAAGACCGGTCGCTTGACAATTCCGTTTCCAAGCTTGAATCTTCAAATCGTCCGTAAATGGTCAACCCTTTGACATTTTCTAGATGGGGTAAGCATTTTTCCAGCAGTTTGTACAATTCCAAAGGAGTCAGTTCCAGGTCATACTGGTTTATGGTGACGTACCACAAGTACTTTCCAAATTTCTTCAGCAGTTCGCCAACATTTTGCCAATAAAGCTTCACCTCATCCAAGGGCTCGTTCCCACTATGTAGCAGGGATATCTCGGATACTTGAAAAGAAGCAATTCTTCCGAGGAACGGATTTCTTTCAGACTTCTTAGTTTCAACTTTACACTCGTGAGAGGGTAAAACTTCGAATGCCCATCTTCTGGTTTCAAGTTGACTATCCATTTTGCAGAAGGGACGACGTGAAGGGGGATTCTCCAGAAAAGTGTCTACTTCTAGTCCCCAAGTTTTGCATACCATTCGTGATTCTAGCATAGTTTTTAGTTCCAAGTACCCCCGAGCAAACAAGATTGGAAGGACCTAAAATGAAAATACAAATTTGTTTATGACCTTGAACACACTGGAACATTTTCAATCATGAGATAAAAATCAATGAACTTGTAAATTACCTTCCCCGCAACCACAATCGGATTATTCTCCTCCCCCGGAGGAGGACAAACGTTCCGAAGCTTTACAAACGATATTTTTTGCAAATCTTTCAAATGTTCAATCTGCAATTCCACTTTTTCCATCGTCAACCGGTTTTCTTCTAGCTGTTCCTTTTGCAAACCGTTTTCCTTCTTTAGATCGTCAATTCCCTTAAAGAACGGGTTCTCTAAGGTCAAGTTATCCCGTTCATCCCCAGCGTCCCCAAGCTCCTTGGATTTTTCAGAATGCCCCAGGTCATCATGATTCATTTCCATAGCCTCCACGACAGAAGGGTCCTTTCCTTGACCTTGACTCCCTTCAAATCCCTGATTCCGCCGTTTCATTTCCTCCATTTCAATTCCCTTTTCTTCCAGTTGTCTCTTCAGCAGTAGGTTCTCCTCCCGAAGATCTGCAATGACCTTGGAACACTTTTCAAATCCCAGGGCAATGTAATTCAGTCCTTCTTCATCATTCCCCTCTGTTTCCTTCACTGACATTTCTTCATCCCGATTCTGATCAATGTTGGAACCTGCCACAGAGTCATTTTCCAGTTCTTCCTCCGCATTTCCGTTTGTCGCCTCCGAACTGATACCTCCACCACTGGAATCTTCCACTGACACTGAATCCAACCCCAGATCCACCTCCTCCTTGACAACCACCTCCTTGCCTGGCTCCTCAATTTTAACTTTCCCCAGTGCCTGATTAACGACCAGGTCGTTAGGATGACGCTTTTGTCCAGGTGCAAAGCGTTTGGCTTCCCGCTCCAGTCTCTCCTTGTCCGCCTTACGCTTCGAAGCTAACGTCATCCCCTCATCCCCAACTGTCTTTTCCTGGCGGTGGCTGGATCTAGTTTCAGGCATGTTCCAACGGTATTGTTTTTTAATATTTCTAACAATCTCTTAATCAACCCCACAAATCAACTTCCTTTCACTGACAAATAATCAACAATCAAAAACTTTTCTGGTAGTTTGGTTAGTATTGCCTCGTTTCCGGAGTAAATCAAGCCATGAAAATAATGAAAAGTGTTACGTCAACCCAAACTGTAAAACTAGTTCAGTTCTGTAGCTATGCTGATGTTAGAGCAATGCTGTATAGTGCTTGTTGGAACTTACTCTTCAGGCGGCACCTTTTGGACCAGGAATAAATTAAGCGTAAGGATAAGTTATTTCCACTTGGGCTGATGGGGCTTCACAGTCCAATGGCTAAGAGTTTGGCTTGGCCACCATGGGCAGGAGTTCGAATACAAGTGAGGTAAAAATTTTTGCAAGCTTTTTTTGCTTGCAGACTTTTAATAATTAATTTAATTATGGTTAAGTCTTACAATATAATTTGATGGACCAAGCTAGCAAATTCATGAGTCTGCATGCAAAAAAAAGCTAGCAAAAAAAGTTATGCCCCACCTGGATTCGAACCCCTGCCCATGGTGGCCAAGCCAAACACTTAGCCATTGGGCTGTGAAGCCCGATCATCAGATTTAGTGGAAATAACTTATCCTTAAGCTTAATTTATTGCTGGTCCAAAAGGTGCCGCCTGAAGAGTAAGTTCCAAGCACTATAATGTGTGATTGTTTGATGAAAAAGATCTCAAAGGTATAGGATTGGAAATCCAAGATAAAACATGAAGCAGTGTGTACTTTCGAACGGTTACTTTATCTCCTTAGTGTCAATGCGTTCTATTGTTGATACATTGAGACAAACAGCAAGCCAGGTCAAATAATTTTCGCTGTGTCTTTTTTTGCTTGTTATTTCGTTGTAATTTTTCGTATCTATTGAGATAAAGTAACCGATTGAAAAATAACATAGGGAACATAGGCGCAGTGCTGGATTTGCTTCTATTTCCAATCCTATTCTTTGAGGTCTTTTTTGATGATATGCCATGCTAGTAAGTCGTATTTTAAGCGTTTCTTTATAATATTTCAAATCAATCGGCCACCTTGTATGTTTTAGACGTCGTCAGCCAACTTATCTATACCTTAAAGCAACAGTGTCTCTGGGCCTGTTTTTTGTAATGCTCAACGCTCTCTCTTTTTAGCATGGTACATCCCTTACTATTTTGCAGCTTTACACTAACAATGCTGACGTAGCCCAGTGGCATGAGCCTAGGACTTGAGGTAGTGTAGCGCTAAGGTCGCGGGATCGATTCCCGGCCGGCGCAAAGTTTTTTTTTTACACAAAACATATATTATCTCAACTGCACTATAGTACTGCTACTTTTTGACGAATTAAGCTGAATCTTGGCATACTTATGTTCAGGCTTGGGGTTTAATGGGGAACCTGAGACGGGAATGTTGGGGAATGTTTCCGTAGAAATAATGCAATGGGAGCAATACAATGCAATTTAGTAAGATCAGAGAGATGAATAAGGTATGCTCGTAATAAAGAGAGAGAGATGTTAGCCGTTCAGAGTGTGGGGATCAAGTAGTGTGTTTATTGCATGTTCTCATTTCTCATTCATCTCCTTCGCTGTCGATTAGTCATTTACATTACCTCATCATCTTATAATGCACATTCCATAAACCGGAATGCACTAACCAAATGCCCTAATTAAACAGCTCAATTGCTGACGGGTGACTTCCCGTCACTATTCCCCCCTTTTGCCCTTTTAAGATAACCTAACTATTAAATTAATTGTATATTGATTGAATTAAAGTATTATTGTTTTATGTACACAATTGACGGGGCACCGTCACTACTCCCCCTCTCATAACAACAAAAAAAAATTTTGCAAATAAAAATAGTATAACATAGAAATAATGTCATCAAACCGTAACCGTAAAACTAAAAATCAACGGCAAAAAAATGCCCCAACTTAAAATACCATGACATATTACGCTAAATAAAGTTTATGACCCCAACAGTCTATGCCAAACAATCAACAAAAAAAACTCTTATAATCAAGAGAAAAAATAATAAAAATGATAGTAAATAACCCCAAAATAGTATATAAATATGTACAAAATTCAACAACTAGGTGGATAGAACTTCAACCATAGTGTCAAATGCAAACGTGTACCCGAATCAACGAACTCAATAAACTAAACAAAGCTTCCTAACGTATACAAATAATGGCCATGGCCAAAAAATCTAAAATTCAAAGAACAGGAACAGTAAGGGGCAGGAACCCCTTATAAACTAAAAAGAAAATGGGTACGATATTATGCTAATGCAAGTCATAGGCTTACTACAATACAATACCATACTATACAATAATCCAAACCAAAACAATAAAAATGGCATGCGCCAAAAATTCAAGTATCACGTAAAATTAGGTAACTAAAATTAGGCACGCTATTGCTTAAATATTGCATTAAATTGGTAGAAAATTTTGGGGAAATGATAATAATCAGTAAATAAAATATAATAAAGAATATGTACAATATCCCTCAACCTATACAAAAAGGGGCATAATTGCCAAAAAAAATTCTAATGTCCCGTGGTAAACAGCCGCTCCAATTTCCCAAGCCGATACGTCGGTAGAATCCCGCGAAAGAAAAAAAAATCCATGAAACTAGCTGCCAAGGAACTGGTATCCATCCATAAAGGTGCCACCGCATAGAAAATTCCAAAAGCATCAATCCTCTCCTCTTGCATCCGGACAAGCACCGTAATATAAAGTGAACCGCCCAAAGCCAGTGTTTCCATCATTAGGTCCGTGCACACCCTTGCGTCCATAGGCACCACCAGGACAGCACTCGCAATCAACAATGTTCACACAGCAAAAAATGGACCCACTGGACATCATAAAGGGAGTTCTAATGACTCAGATAAACAAACAAATATTAGATTTCACAAAATTAACACCATAAAACCCTAAAACCCAAATTATTATGGTTTCCCGCATACAAAACACACACGAATTTGCCCAAAAATAACTTCCTTTCAATCAATTTTTCCACCATAACAACATTAACACGCATGACATGGCTATCACCCGGTGGTTTTCTTAAACAAAGTTTGTACCGGAATGCAATCCTTTTGACTTAACATTAGGTAGATAAGTAGCCAATCGCTATGATAACAGGTGAAAATTTAGTTCGCAAAATGAAATCATCATCTTGTTCCACTAAAATTGGTACTGCACAATAACACTTAAATTAAGCGGACTACTACGGAATCTGCCTGGTACCTATATTCTTCGTCAAGCGAAGTGAATTCAGCGAGTTTAGTACAGCTAAATAATTACGCTACCTTGGTAAATACCTCATAACGCTTGATTAGAAATTGTATCTTAAATGGCTACTAAATGTGCCAAACCTTGCATACATGACTCGTTCCCTTTGCAAATGTATCTCTGGGATCGGTTGGTGATTTACAAAAAATGGTGCAGACCGTGAAAGAACAAGTGGCCACGGACCACACCAATGTTATTAAGGTAGTAGAAATGACAAACAATTATACAGATCAACTGCAAACGTATTTGAATGAATTGAATACGAGAAATGCGAATGAGCTTTTAAGGCCACTCCCACTCTTTCACTCTTACTAAAAAAATCTGGTAATTCATTCCTACATGAATTTCATTCTTACCTTGAAATCCATTCATACCTCGAAATTCATTCCTACCTCGAAATGCATTCATACCCAAGAATTCAATCCCATCATAAGAATTCGTGCCTACCACTAAAAAAATTTCATCCTACCTTTTTCAACAATTTGGTCTGAATCGTGCTGGCATGTCATTCTGTTAGCTACATGAAAGCCCTTCAAAAATGAAAAATCGAATCAGTCCAATAATTTTTCTTACCATTATTCGCTGTCTTCTCCATGGGATATTGTAAAGGGATTTAAAACATGATCAAAGTAATACTACCTTGCTTACTTTTAGATCTCTGTTTTTGTATACTTATGGGTAATATTATTACGCCTAAAATGAATAGGGAATGCAATATTAGTAGCATGTGCACACATATTATATGCTGCTTGCGATTCAAACTTCTACACATTTTGGACACGGGGGCATGTTGCTCACTGTCATGAATACCCACATTTGTGTAGCTCAAATAAATGATTCTAATAAAATTTCGATTTTCTATATATCACCGTCTCAAGGAAAAGTTTGTCTTTCCACCGATTGCTATAATTTATTTTGAGTAAAAATACAATCTAAACTACCTTGTATTAAATTGAAAGTGGCAAAAATCATAATATTGAAAAAATTTGCAGGAAATAAATAAATTCTATTTGAAAAACAATATTCTTATACTTTTACAAAAATACTCAAAATCAAAATTAAATTTCGTTTTTGGAATTTGGATGATTCTCATAACGGAAAACAGTATAGTTTTTAACATAATTTCTTTTAAAAATCGTTATATGCTACTTCCAAGTTATTTCGTTCCTGCTCTACATTGTGCAAGTCCAGATTCTAAGTAAGTAGTAGTATGTCAAACATTTTAATAAAAATAAAATAGTTCCAACCGGAATATCCAGAAACTGTTTAGCTCTTTAAAACTATGATATTTAGGGAACCTAATAATTGCATTTTAAAATTTGTATGTAAATTATTCTGTTCATGCAAACCCGCCAAATTCTGCAAGTTTTTGGCACTTCTTTCCATTTAAAAATGCATACTGTTTTTACGGGAAAACGGCCATCTTTAAATATTAATTTTTTATAGTAATAATTGGAATTTTAAAAATTTGTTTAGGTGTTGAAAACTTCATAATCTAGTGAACATTCCTTTCACAATTAATTGCTTTTAGGATAATTATTCTGTCCGGGCAACACCGCTAAATGTTGCAACTTTTTATCGCTTCCATTTAAAATGCATAAGATTTTTATGGGAAAATCAAACATTTTTAAATATAAATTTTTTGTAATAATAATTCGAATTTTAAAAATTTGTTTACATGTCTCATGCCCCGAAAAATAGGGAACATTTCTATCACGATTAATTTCTTTTAGGCTAATTAGTTTGGCCAGCCAGTCTTGCTGAAAGTTGCG
The DNA here is from genome assembly GCA_029691765.1 of Entomobrya proxima. Taxonomy (NCBI): domain Eukaryota; kingdom Metazoa; phylum Arthropoda; class Collembola; order Entomobryomorpha; family Entomobryidae; genus Entomobrya; species Entomobrya proxima. The sequence goes on along the minus strand of CM056169.1, from coordinate 33,767,746 downwards.
ACTTTTTATTACTTCACTGTGTCCTGAGGTGAAAATCGACAATTTTTAACTATTTATTTGTGATAGTAATAATTAAAATTTTAAAATTTTGTTTAGTTGTTACATGCTCTGTGATGTAGTGAACATAACTATGTCAATTAAAACTTTGTAGGATGATTATTCTTTCCGGCCAGCCTTGCCAAAGTTGTCATTTATGCACTTATGAACCAAATTTCATTGTTCTATGTTCGATTTACTCTACTTTTTCAAACTACAATGTAGGCATATTGCCTCCTATGTGCTACCTTGTACAAAAGAGGACCTGTTTGCTGTTTGATAAGTAAATAGAACTTCTATTAAAATGACCATAAAGAGGAAATTTTTCTTGTAATGTGAATTTAAATTGTATGTTTACTACGTTGGAAAAGTAATCATAATATCAACACTCTCCAACTCGGAAGAACAATAAACAAAAAAATATATTATTCTTGCTAAAAAAAATTAAACCACAATTTCAGAAATGCTTTAAGTAAACTCTGTGAAATCTATTAATCAGGGTGTTATACAATCATTATTCCATGTTTCCATTCTATTAGACCATAGTTTATATTAAGTGGAAACAAGAAAGCGCGCCCCGTCCTTATACAGAAACACGAAGTCTAACCGGTGGAAAACGGATGTGACGCATTTTGAGGGTGAAAATGATGTAGAAGGAAAGGGGAAAGGTATTTGGGGTTGAATTCAGGTTGGTGGTTTAAGTTCGGTTTCAGAGGAATTTGGTTTTACAGTAATGATATAAGGAAATTTAGCATGTTTGGAAAGTTTAAAACTGGTGACGTGATATGTTTCTCAATTTGCAAATTATGAGTTTCTACAAGTTGCCATTTATGACGTAACGCGTGATTACATTCACTTCCTTGGTCAAGGAGGGTTTTAGACCTCCGCCAAGCCATACACTCGGACAAGAAGGGTTTTTACGCCCCGCCATTTAACATTCACACAATTAATTAGTAATTTGATTTTTGAAAACTGGCAACACGTTTGTTTACCCACAAAAGCGTTTATAAGAAATGGTTACCGTAATCTTAAGGTGGTGTCTAATGGGCAGGTAAGCAAAGGAAATTGAAGAAACACGATGATAAAAGGAAATTGAAACTTTGGTAAGTATTACGAATAATGAGGGAGATTCAAAATTGACAAGCACAGTCCCTTTTATCACATTCTGGTATGCCCCTAGAGTGGCCTTCCTATTTCTTTGCATTTTAAAATACGCCATTAAGTGGCCAGAACAAGGAAAAAAAACGTATGAAAGCATGGAAATAGTGATTGCTTTTATTCCCTAATCATTTTTATAAACAACAAAAGAAAGACCTGAAAGCATTATTGAAATTCTGGTTCAATAATATTTTTCAATTTTTAAGATTTTTCTTTTAGCACTACATTGGATTGTATGATAAATGTCTAAAAGTTTCTTTTCTTTTTGACATTGGTTCATGGATTTCTACACACATGATCCTGACCATTTTCCATTTTTCTTTTAGGTATAATTTCTTTCTCTAAGCCATACCTTTCAACTGGACTTTGAGCTTTGTATACTACCTTGTACGTCAAGTTGTACACCTATCATAATGTTTTATATTTCGTTTAGTGTTTTATACCTATAAAAAAATTGTTTTAACTTTGAAGAGAATTTAAAACTAGTGACGCTATTTTTTTTCAACTGAAATTTTAACCACGTTTAATTTAACCATGTTATGCTGTATGCTTTTGCCTAGTTAATTTATTGAGAGTGCAGCAGCATTTAAACCATAATTGCAGTGGTTCTAGCATTGTCCCAAGATGCCCCATGCCTTACATGGCATGCTAAATACCTGTGTGATTGTATGATGACTCTTATTGAAATGGAATATGAAAAAAAATTATTGTCATGCATTGTGTTATTTGGTAGACTGAATTGAGGAAGTTTTGTTCTGCTTTAATGAGGGCAAAATTTTATATTTTTGGGGAACTAGTCCCCACTTACGATTTTCCAGTTTCCACTTTTTGGTTGTGTGGCTGTAAAGGAACTTTGCACCAGAGAAGAAAAGAAAACGACATTAGTATTGGCAACGTATGTTAAAATATATATATATGTGTGTATAAAATTGTAAAATTGAGTTTTTATAAAAGAGGGATTTCTTTCCTTTTAATATCTTCCTCACATTTTTCTACATAATGCCTTGTTTACTTTATTTTAAAACAAGGATTTGGCGTCTATTGCACTATGTCACTTCTAACTTGGTGGGCTCACATATATTTACTTATATATGCACAAATATTTCCTGTTTGTTTGGAATATTATTCTTATTGTTTTTACCGTTCCTCCAGTAATATAATAAAAATCAAAGTTACTTTTTCAGAATAATTAGATTGAATATTAGAACTTGTAGCTAATTTATAGCTTATGAACTATGAACTATATGAACTTATAGCTTGTAGCTATATTGAGTGTCTTTTCCACTTCTCTGATCCTTTAAAATAATTCTAACAATTTAAGTTTCTTCTTCTCACTTTCTGAATATGAATTATTGTTCTCTTAAGGATATATTTACAGTTTAAGATTTTAAAGTTTCACTGGGGCGGTTTGAAACTGCATAAGGCAAACTCACTTCCTTTATGGAAGTTAAGGAAAAATATTTCTAAGTACATTGCTGGGGCAACTCGATACTTCTCTTTTTAAAGAAGGGAAACTACTTGTTTAATACAATCTTTACTGTAACTTCACTGAGAAAAAAAACTCGGCTCAACAGGTTAGCTAAAAAGCACCGTGGTGCCTGGTGGGAGTCAAAATTCAGAATGCAAGGATAGGTCGCAACAAGTGGACGGCGATGGAAAGAGAAGCGGACGCTTGAACTCGAGCTGCGTCTTTCTTTTTTGTATTGAAATGTTTGGTGACAACATGGACAATATAACTGTGCATGTAATTCTTTTGTTTTTAATGCACATTGTGGTTATGTTCTTCTTGCATCTCTTTACACAGAAAGAGAGGAGAGAAGAAAGGAAAAAAACGACCCAAAAATAGCTTAATTGTATGTCTGCTTGCTGCGAGTGATCATGCGCTCTCTGCATGTAAAACGTTTCTTTATTTTCGTGGGAGTCAAAGTTCCTTTCGTTTGCCCAATTTATATCTGTAAACACCTAGTATTCTCTTCTTCCTTATAACCAATAAGATATATCTAGAGTATATGCTGTATATAAGTAGTATAAGTGTGGGGGCTAGCAAAGTAAAAATACAATTTTTTATTTTCTCTTATACAAGAACGTAGCTGGGCCAACCTTCTTTCTCCTATACCAGGTTGATCTGGTTTCCTTTCTGACTTCACTCTTTGTTTTATGAAACGGCAACTTATTTGGTGTGGCGTGTAATAGAATACATAGTTTCACAGAATATTTTTCTTAAAAGTTTATCTGAACTATTTATGCATATTCTTACTGCGGTGACAAGGAAAATGCTGCTTGCGTTCTAATGAATCCCATCATTGTTTTTACGCAACTGACAATTTAGAAAAAGTTTTACAAGTCAACCTTATTTTTCATGAAAGAGGGTTTGTCTGTTATAAATATATTTTATGATTTCAACTGCAGAAATGCGTCTATGAGTGCAATATGGTTTAATGGACTTCTGGAAATGGATTTTTTATGGCTTGTTTTTGAGGACAATTCCTACTATGGACTACCTAAAAAATGAACTTATTATGTCTACTGTTTACATGGCTATTCTTCTTCTGTGGATTCTAAGTACATCCTAAAGTGGATGTGCTTATCCTTATAATCTACATCTTCTCCCTGTCTGTATATCTATCTATATGTTTATATGGAACTTTAAATCTATATACAGAAAAATGCGCATACTCTTATGCATTATATTCTAACTCCTGAAATCTTTCTCGTATTGCTTGAATAACTTTCTGCTGGTCAGGCATTTCTATTATTTCACGTTTCTCTTGCAGGCTTCTCTGCATCAGTGGACTTTATCATTGATATTTTTAGTTTGCCCTTATCGTAATCTTGGAGCTCCTGGTCTAGTATGGTGAGCATTCTTTAAGTAATAATTTTGTACAAAGTAATGCATGACACCAGAAAAATGCAAAACATGATAAGTAGCTTTATGCTTTCTGTTGCCACGACGAAGGAATAATCTGCCTGTGTGCAGCAAAGTGCCTGTGTTACTGCTGGTCGTGAGAAGAGTATGACGAAGATTTTCTCTATAAGCGAAAATGGATTGGTCAGCAATTTGAGTTTTTCTATTATGATGGTGATATAGCATCTATAATGCAAGGCTATTACTCCTATCGAATTTTTTAAATCTAAATCTAAATGAATGCTATTATTTTTGGAGCCCTCACAACTCATGGAAAAAGAGGAATTCTGGTATATTATACCTACTTTTTTGCTTTTAAAAAAATCTGAGTCATTGAAATGTGTGCAACAAAAAAATGCATGCATCACGCTTTTCATGTACCTTCATATTTTTCTTTCTATGAGCATTGATTTGGTATTGTGGAACATGGCAGATTGGGGCTTTCATATATTCGTGGCTAGTTTTGTTGGGAGCAGATAAATTTTATATGCCGTTCTTCTTTATACTAAATGGTGGGTGAATGTCTACACTACATATCGTATCATAAAACCGAAATGGTAGCTTTTCTACTATTTATCCTTTTGTACGGAGTATTTATATGTCTTGCAATCATCTCTTCTTCGTCTAATATCTCCATTAAAACATGTTTTCGTAATTCAGTCTGCAACTTCAATTAAATCCTGTAATATTATTCCATTCTCTGTCGCAAATGCAAGCAAATTATTACGACAAAATTGTATCAGTTTAAAAAAAATAGTGATGACGGAAATTGAATCCGCCATACCGAAATATTTATGTATAATATCTTCTACTTTCTGCATCGCTTCTTAAATATCATGTCCATTTTCTGTTAGCTGACCCAGCGTCTTTTTACCTCTATACTATAATTATGAAATATTTCCTTGTTTTTCACCGCAGCGTCATGATTCTCCTGTAATTGTGATTGCATATTCTTATCATATCTTATCATTCATATCTTATCTACAAATTTCTCTGCTTCTGCTTGAACCTCACTAACTAAATCTGCTCCGCAACAACAATGTAAAGCTTGTACAAACCATTCAATCGCCCTTTTGTATTTAATGTCTGCCATGTTGTAAACCTGTGCTCAATTTTACATCCTGCGTATGTACTTGTTGTGAAAAAGTATAATAGCGTTTCACTGTCGCCAGTCTTCCCTATGCTTCCATACTAATTCACTTGTGCGTGATGCAAAGCTTAAGAAAATAAAAAGAGTTGTGAGAGCTTATATTTAGCTTCACTTAGTGCTTTCGAATGTAACCGTGAATGGTCCCTAATACTCCAGTGTCTAGATATGCTACTGACTTGCTACTGGTTTTTCTGTCCTTCGTCTCTACAAACTTGTGATTGCTGCTCATTCTGCTGTTGGCTGAAGTGCTTACTAAATCAATCTGTGGTGATAGAAATGAAATGCTGCTGCCACTTCTGCTTCGCTGCTTGTCCTCATTTTCTACTTGTTTTGACAAACGTGGCATATCCGGTGTTTGCACTTTTTTCGTGTCTGAGTCATCGTTGTCCTCGCTATCACTACTTTGGCATTCCTGGTCAGCAGGTATTTGCTTGCTCAATAATATGTCCTCATTTCCTTCATAATATGCGCGTAGTTTACTGCAATGGACCCATACACGTAATTTCCTACGCTTTGATTCAGAATGCTCAACTAAAAAGTTAGTTGGAATGCGGTTACACTGCTGTATAATTACAGCTGGCTCAAGAAAATGTGTTTGTAATTTTGTAGCAATGCCTCTCTCCTTCTGAAGTGTAATGACAATGATCTTCTGACCTACTTTAAACTGCTCATGCCTGCGTTTCATATTCCTACCTTTTTGTGCTGATAGTTGTGATTTTATGAGAGACTTTTGAGTTAAGTCCCGTGCGACCAACCACTTCTTCAGTACTTCCGACCTCAAAATTTCATGCGAGTCCTGGAGAATTTGCGCACCCTTGTTTGTTGACGTAGGACAAACTTGTGTCATGTCATGTCTTTGGTACTGTGCGCAAGCATGTTTTTCGTTTGAGGACTTAATGCCGTGATCTTTCCTAAGTAAAGTATTGGACTTGATGAGACCCTGTACCCATTGATCTGGCTGTGGTTTTATGGTTCGCACCGATGCGTACACATGTTTTGTTTTCTGCTGAACGGTATTGGTCACTTCCGTACTGTCCACACGATTTTGTTTATTTGACGGCTCAACTCTGACGATGTCCCGAAGTCCAATCTTCTGAAGCAGTTGCTGAGGAGCAGATGACAACGGGATCTTTCCAAATAGTGTAGAGTTCAGGGTATGATTGCCTGCGTCTAAAGTAGCTTCCATGGTTTCGATAAAGTCGTATCCTAATAGATAAGATCGAGTAATTTCTTCGGAAACCACCACGAAGGGATATGTTATGTTGACCCCGTTTAAATTTATTCTTGCTAACACTATGCCATCGTTTTCGATGGGGTCTTGGCTTAATGATTTTAAATGCACGGAAACTCCATCCAACCTTGGTAGATTACAAGCCAATTTTTCGGTGATTAAGCTTACAAACGCTCCACTATCTATAAGTGCGTGAAACTCCTGATTTCCGGTGGTAAGTTTGACGGTTGGGAATTGTTCGTCGCAACTTAGCTTAGTAATTATTGCCGTAGTGGGATTATGATTCTCTTCAGGCTTGGTTTCGTTCTTGGCTCCATGTTTGGGGAACGACATCGCCCCCAGCGCGCCTAGTTTCCCTGAATGGAAACATTCTGTTGACCATTGTATTGATTACGTTGAAATAAAGGAGGACGTGACGGCCCAGGAATCTGATGAGATTGACTTGACTGATTGTTTCCTTCAAAGCGCGGATTCGGATGGCCCCCAGAGGCATCTCTCTGATTGTACCGACTATCTTGCATGAATCCAGGATCAAGATCCTGCAGTTGCATTACTGGGTTGCGTCCCCAATTGGGTTGGCGTGGTTAGGAGAATTGTTCTTGATATCCGTACTGTCCTCTGTTCTCGGTCTGGAATCCTGGTCTTGGTTGGCTCCCCATATCTCGTCTTTTCTTCCTGCAGTCCCTCTCAATATGCCCTGGTATTCGGCAATAGTAGCAGCTTCTGTTTTCACGTTGCTGAGTCCTTAATACAGAAGCTCTGTTTGGACTCCACTGCTGTTGGTACTCGCTTTGTGTCATCTGTTGGTAATCATGGTACCTGTCATCTCCAAGCCTTCTTATTGGAGCTATATGGGGCGGATTTACCACTTGTTGTTGGCTGGTTTTGAGGCTGGCTAGTTCCTGATAAATAAGTCCTAGCGTGTTCTTCAAGTCGTTTCCTAAAGTTTCTGACACTAAGACCTTGCTAGCTGTGGTTTCCGAATCCGCTTGTTGTGGCTTCTTGCTGCATGGTCGAGAGTCCTTTTTCATTTCATATTCCTTCACCAGCCGTTTAAGTGTCTTAATGTCTGATGGACGACCTCTCAAATCTATGAAGTCAGCGACTGGTTCAAACATCTGAGAGCAGAAAACGTCTACCCACGTTTCTTCAGATACTTGGTCAAAGTGATCACCGGCCAGAAAGATAATCCTCTGGATGTAGGACTGTGCCGACTCGTTTGGCTTCTGTTTTTCGTTCATTAGTTGGTGCAAGGTCTGGTCGATGTCAAATTGAAAAGGACAGTTATTCATGAAGTTCTCAGCAAAATCCGCAAAAGTGACGGACTCGTCGAAGACTTGTTCCATGTTTGTTGAAAAGTACCTTGTTGCATCCTGATCTGAGAAGCAGAGAGGCAGCTGAAATTTCATACGTTGCTCGGTGAGATTCCTCGCACCACTCCAGAGGACAAAGTTCTGGATGAATTGCTTCGCTGCGCTCCTGGTGAGCTTCATCGTGAATCTTGGAAAGTCAGACATGTCTACAGAGCTTTCAACAATGTGTGCAACTACCTTTTTCTGGTCAAAACCTGGTTTCGCTGCTGGTTTGTAAATTGGTGGGAGAGTGTCCTCAGTTACACAAGTGGCTGTTGAATTATTGCTGTAGTTGAATGGGTCCAAGATTCGGTTTCCCGTAGTATCTTTTTCCTCGTCGGAAGCCTCCGTAGATGGTGTGTAATAGCCTGTCCTCACAGATGTGGAGCGGGAGGTCACGTGTGAAGCCGGTCCAAGAAATGACAAAATGTCTTGATTGGTCTCGTCTGTTTGTAACTGATTCAGACTGGATCTGTCAGTTGCCACGTTGGATCTGGAAGCCGAATTCTCCTGTGACTCCGTTTCAGACCAATGTACGCTCTTCTTCGGTGAAGATTTGGTTTGCTGATAATCTGTTGCCGCTGGGGTAGGATTGGATGATAGCGAGTCTGATGTAGGCTCGACTTTACGCTGTGGTAGTTCAGAGGAAACCTCTCCTTTGTTCAGCTGTTTCTGACCTGCAGTTTCCGCTTCTTGATTGTGACTATTTCTGTCCTTAGACTTTCTCTCCAGTAAAAAGGATGGTCTGTAATTGATTGGAAGTTGGGCCGTTGGGGTGTTGGCTGATTTTGAAAACCCTTGCTTAATTCTATCAAGTATGCGTTCGAATGAAACTGCAGTTGCACCAGTAAATGGGGAGACTGGTCTGTTATTTGGAGGAGATATGTGCTGGTGATTTGCAGTTCCTTCCCTTTCTTGATGGTCGTTAATATAAGTCTCTTTACTTTCTGCCACGTGCGTAAGCTTTTGGTTTTGAACTATCAGTGATTTATCACAATTTTGACTGTGATCTAGCAAGTCACCAACCACGATGCTGTTTCTAGATTTCGATTCAGTGATTACGCCACTGTTAATTGGGGACCTAATAATGACCTGGCTTTGATCAAGTAAATTGTCAACGGTTGCGTTGTTTGATGCTTGTTTGACGCTTGACTGACTGACTGGTTTAGAGACCTTTGTCAGAGATAATTCAATTAAGTCTGGGTCTTGATCTAAGTCAATTAATTTTTCTGTGGGTGGGGGGTGTTGGGCACTCTATCTTTATTCTGTGCACTAGTTTGATGTGAGTCAGTGGTCTGGTTTGTTAATTTGCCCCGTTCTTCGTCTGAACAATATTTCTCAACTAAGGCATCAATGTCTCTTGGTTGTAGTGAGTTATCGAAGTTAGAAATGCTTTGTGCTGTTCCTGTGTTAGTCTGAGGACTGTCTTCTATACGAGAATGAGCGTTCTGATTGTCGTTTTGTGCACTAGCCAAGCTTTGTGAAGCTCTGGTGTTATTGTTAGTTAGAGACTCAAGTTCAGAAAAGTGGGACTGATTTGGTACCTCTGGTTGCACGGGTTCTTTTACTTGATTTTTTGTGGAAGATGAATTCCACTGTGCAAAGTGGCTTGTAAGATCGTCAATTTCCGTATTTATGTTGTCTGCTCTACTGCCGCTTGTATTATTTGCAGAAAGCTTAGTGTTATTAATTCCCAGGTAGCTACTTGATTCGTCAAAACTTTTAGTCGAATCTTCAGAATCTGAAGTCCACCTAGACTCTCTGAAGCTTCGTGTGCTCACGTAGCGTTGTTGGGATTTATGATTATGACTGGTTGATGCTTGTGAGGTTGACGGGTGAACGTTGTTTATGCTTTCACCTTGTTTGTCACTGGAATTTATTGGAATTGCTTTCACGGGAGGTGTGACAGTTGCTGATGTTGAAACTCTATTTGTTATGCTTAAGTTTGAATGCTGACTTTCGGACAGCAAAATGCCACTATTACTAGAATCATGCAGTTCCTGGCTAATGTTGGCAATGTTATCGCGGGTTATGACCGTGGTAGCGCTATGATTGGAGCTTAATGAACTATCCAAGTCTCCCTGTCCTGCTATGAATGTTGCGTTATTATGCTTATTATATGGGGTTGTGATCTCCTAGGCTCTTGACGGGTACGTTCGTGCATCCACCATTGGTACTAATAATTCGGTATGGGGTTGTTGTCTAGACTGGTTATCATAGGTTGTACGGACGGGGGCTGTGGGTCTGTGGATAGTTTGTGGGTAAACCGTGGACGGTTGGTGCTTGGTGAGGGTGGTGGGGGTGTTTTTGTTGTTGTAATCTCGAGGTGGCGGGGGCTCATGTCTGGTGCGGTTGTTTGTGGGTGGGTGGGTCGTAGGGTAGGGGCAGAGGGGCTATTGATTGGTGGCGCTCCGTGGACAAGGCGGGTTGCTGAGTCGGGTGGGGCTGTGTGAGGTGATTTGGGGGGCCGGGATGTGACGTTGTGGGCCCGGAGTTGTGAGTGGGAGTTGCGTTTGTGTGGTTTGGGGGGGGCTTGGGATAGGGGAGGTGGGGGGTTTGGGGGCTATTGGGGTGGGACGGGCGGATATGGGTTGGTATGATGGGACATGTGGATCCGGGGTGTTGGGGAAGGGGGAATGTTTTTTGGGGGGGGGGTGGGGGAGAGGCGGGGGGGGGGGAGTGTGGTGGGGGGGGGTGGGTTGGGGGGGGAGGAGGTGGGTGGGGGAGGGGGCTGGGGTTGGGGGGAGGGACACAGCGGGAGGGGGGCGGGGTGTGGGGTTTGGTGGGCGGCGGAGCGTGGGGGGGGGGGGGGGGGGGGGGGGGGGGGGGGGGGGGGGGGGGGGGGGGGGGGGGGGGGGGGGGGGGGGGGGGGGGGGGGGGGGGGGGGGGGGGGGGGGGGGGGGGGGGGGGGGGGGGGGGGGGGGGGGGGGGGGGGGGGGGGGGGGGGGGGGGGGGGGGGGGGGGGGGGGGGGGGGGGGGGGGGGGGGGGGGGGGGGGGGGGGGGGGGGGGGGGGGGGGGGGGGGGGGGGGGGGGGGGGGGGGGGGGGGGGGGGGGGGGGGGGGGGGGGGGGTGGGGGGGGGGGGGGGGGGGGGGGGGGGGGGGGGGGGGGGGGGGGGGGGGGGGGGGGGGGGGGGGGGGGGGGGGGGGGGGGGGGGGGGGGGGGGGGGGGGGGGGGGGGGGGGGGGGGGGGGGGGGGGGGGGGGGGGGGGGGGGGGGGGGGGGGGGGGGGGGGGGGGGGGGGGGGGGGGGGGGGGGGGGGGGGGGGGGGGGGGGGGGGGGGGGGGGGGGGGGGGGGGGGGGGGGGGGGGGGGGGGGGGGGGGGGGGGGGGGGGGGGGGGGGGGGGGGGGGGGGGGGGGGGGGGGGGGGGGGGGGGGGGGGGGGGGGGGGGGGGGGGGGGGGGGGGGGGGGGGGGGGGGGGGGGGGGGGGGGGGGGGGGGGGGGTGGGGGGGGGGGGGGGGGGGGGGGGGGGGGGGGGGGGGGGGGGGGGGGGGGGGGGGTGGGGGGGGGGGGGGGGGGGGGGGGGGGGGGGGGGGGGGGGGGGGGGGGGGGGGGGGGGGGGGGGGGGGGGGGGGGGGGGGGGGGGGGGGGGGGGGGGGGGGGGGGGGGGGGGGGGGGGGGGGGGGGGGGGGGGGGGGGGGGGGGGGGGGGGGGGGGGGGGGGGGGGGGGGGGGGGGGGGGGGGGGGGGGGGGGGGGGGGGGGGGGGGGTGGGGGGGGGGGGGGGGGGGGGGGGGGGGGGGGGGGGGGGGGGGGGGGGGGGGGGGGGGGGGGGGGGGGGGGGGGGGGGGGGGTGGGGGGGGGGGGGGGGGGGGGGGGGGGGGGGGGGGGGGGGGGGGGGGGGGGGGGGGGGGGGGGGGGGGGGGGGGGGGGGGGGGGGGGGGGGGGGGGGGGGGGGGGGGGGGGGGGGGGGGGGGGGGGGGGGGGGGGGGTGGGGGGGGGGGGGGGGGGGGGGGGGGGGGGGGGGGGGGGGGGGGGGGGGTGGGGGGGGGGGGGGGGGGGGGGGGGGGGGGGGGGGGGGGGGGGGGGGGGGGGGGGGGGGGGGGGGGGGGGGGGGGGGGGGGGGGGGGGGGGGGGGGGGGGGGGGGGGGGGGGGGGGGGGGGGGGGGGGGGGGGGGGGGGGGGGGGGGGGGGGGGGGGGGGGGGGGGGGGGGGGGGGGGGGGGGGGGGGGGGGGGGGGGGGGGGGGGGGGGGGGGGGGGGGGGGGGGGGGGGGGGGGGGGGGGGGGGGGGGGTGGGGGGGGGGGGGGGGGGGGGGGGGGGGGGGGGGGGGGGGGGGGGGGGGGGGGGGGGGGGGGGGGGGGGGGGGGGGGGGGGGGGGGGGGGGGGGGGGGGGGGGGGGGGGGGGGGGGGGGGGGGGGGGGGGGGGGGGGGGGGGTGGGGGGGGGGGGGGGGGGGGGGGGGGGGGGGGGGGGGGGGGGGGGGGGGGGGGGGGGGGGGGGGGGGGGGGGGGGGGGGGGGGGGGGGGGGGGGGGGGGGGGGGGGGGGGGGGGGGGGTGGGGGGGGGGGGGGGGGGGGGGGGGGGGGGGGGGGGGGGGGGGGGGGGGGGGGGGGGGGGGGGGGGGGGGGGGGGGGGGGGGGGGGGGGGGGGGGGGGGGGGGGGGGGGGGGGGGGGGGGGGGGGGGGGGGGGGGGGGGGGGGGGGGGGGGGGGGGGGGGGGGGGGGGGGGGGGGGGGGGGGGGGGGGGGGGGGGGGGGGGGGGGGGGGGGGGGGGGGGGGGGGGGGGGGGGGGGGGGGGGGGGGGGGGGGGGGGGGGGGGGGGGGGGGGGGGGGGGGGGGGGGGGGGGGGGGGGGGGGGGGGGGGGGGGGGGGGGGGGGGGGGGGGGGGGGGGGGGGGGGGGGGGGGGGGGGGGGGGGGGGGGGGGGGGGGGGGGGGGGGGGGGGGGGGGGGGGGGGGGGGGGGGGGGGGGGGGGGGGGGGGGGGGGGGGGGGGGGGGGGGGGGGGGGGGGGGTGGGGGGGGGGGGGGGGGGGGGGGGGGGGGGGGGGGGGGGGGGGGGGGGGGGGGGGGGGGGGGGGGGGGGGGGGGGGGGGGGGGGGGGGGGGGGGGGGGGGGGGGGGGGGGGGGGGGGGGGGGGGGGGGGGGGGGGGGGGGGGGGGGGGGGGGGGGGGGGGGGGGGGGGGGGGTGGGGGGGGGGGGGGGGGGGGGGGGGGGGGGGGGGGGGGGGGGGGGGGGGGGGGGGGGGGGGGGGGGGGGGGGGGGGGGGGGGGGGGGGGGGGGGGGGGGGGGGGGGGGGGGTGGGGGGGGGGGGGGGGGGGGGGGGGGGGGGGGGGGGGGGGGGGGGGGGGGGGGGGGGGGGGGGGGGGGGGGGGGGGGGGGGGGGGGGGGGGGGGGGGGGGGGGGGGGGGGGGGGGGGGGGGGGGGGGGGGGGGGGGGTGGGGGGGGGGGGGGGGGGGGGGGGGGGGGGGGGGGGGGGGGGGGGGGGGGGGGGGGGGGGGGGGGGGGGGGGGGGGGGGGGGGGGGGGGGGGGGGGGGGGGGGGGGGGGGGGGGGGGGGGGGGGGGGGGGGGGGGGGGGGGGGGGGGGGGGGGGGGGGGGGGGGGGGGGGGGGGGGGGGGGGGGGGGGGGGGGGGGGGGGGGGGGGGGGGGGGGGGGGGGGGGGGGGGGGGGGGGGGGGGGGGGGGGGGGGGGGGGGGGGGGGGGGGGGGGGGGGGGGGGGGGGGGGGGGGGGGGGGGGGGGGGTGGGGGGGGGGGGGGGGGGGGGGGGGGGGGGGGGGGGGGGGGGGGGGGGGGGGGGGTGGGGGGGGGGGGGGGGGGGGGGGGGGGGGGGGGGGGGGGGGGGGGGGGGGGGGGGGGGGGGGGGGGGGGGGGGGGGGGGGGGGGGGGGGGGGGGGGGGGGGGGGGGGGGGGGGGGGGGGGGGGGGGGGGGGGGGGGGGGGGGGGGGGGGGGGGGGGGGGGGGGGGGGGGGGGGGGGGGGGGGGGGGGGGGGGGGGGGGGGGGGGGGGGGGGGGGGGGGGGGGGGGGGGGGGTGGGGGGGGGGGGGGGGGGGGGGGGGGGGGGGGGGGGGGGGGGGGGGGGGGGGGGGGGGGGGGGGGGGGGGGGGGGGGGGGGGGGGGGGGGGGGGGGGGGGGTGGGGGGGGGGGGGGGGGGGGGGGGGGGGGGGGGGGGGGGGGGGGGGGGGGGGGGGGGGGGGGGGGGGGGGGGGGGGGGGGGGGGGGGGGGGGGGGGGGGGGGGGGGGGGGGGGGGGGGGGGGGGGGGGGGGGGGGGGGGGGGGGGGGGGGGGGGGGGGGGGGGGGGGGGGGGGGGGGGGGGGGGGGGTGGGGGGGGGGGGGGGGGGGGGGGGGGGGGGGGGGGGGGGGGGGGGGGGGGGGGGGGGGGGGGGGGGGGGGGGGGGGGGGGGGGGGGGGGGGGGTGGGGGGGGGGGGGGGGGGGGGGGGGGGGGGGGGGGGGGGGGGGGGGGGGGGGGGGGGGGGGGGGGGGGGGGGGGGGGGGGGGGGGGGGGGGGGGGGGGGGGGGGGGGGGGGGGGGGGGGGGGGGGGGGGGGGGGGGGGGGGTGGGGGGGGGGGGGGGGGGGGGGGGGGGGGGGGGGGGGGGGGGGGGGGGGGGGGGGGGGGGGGGGGGGGGGGGGGGGGGGGGGGGGGGGGGGGGGGGGGGGGGGGGGGGGGGGGGGGGGGGGGGGGGGTGGGGGGGGGGGGGGGGGGGGGGGGGGGGGGGGGGGGGGGGGGGGGGGGGGGGGGGGGGGGGGGGGGGGGGGGGGGGGGGGGGGGGGGGGGGGGGGGGGGGGGGGGGGGGGGGGGGGGGGGGGGGGGGGGGGGGGGGGGGGGGGGGGGGGGGGGGGGGGGGGGGGGGGGGGGGGGGGGGGGGGGGGGGGGGGGGGGGGGGGGGGGGGGGGGGGGGGGGGTGGGGGGGGGGGGGGGGGGGGGGGGGGGGGGGGTGGGGGGGGGGGGGGGGGGGGGGGGGGGGGGGGGGGGGGGGGGGGGGGGGGGGGGGGGGGGGGGGGGGGGGGGGGGGGGGGGGGGGGGGGGGGGGGGGGGGGGGGGGGGGGGGGGGGGGGGGGGGGGGGGGGGGGGGGGGGGGGGGGGGGGGGGGGGGGGGGGGGGGGGGGGGGGGGGGGGGGGGGGTGGGGGGGGGGGGGGGGGGGGGGGGGGGGGGGGGGGGGGGGGGGGGGGGGGGGGGGGGGGGGGGGGGGGGGGGGGGGGGGGGGGGGGGGGGGGGGGGGGGGGGGTGGGGGGGGGGGGGGGGGGGGGGGGGGGGGGGGGGGGGGGGGGGGGGGGGGGGGGGGGGGGGGGGGGGGGGGGGGGGGGGGGGGGGGGGGGGGGGGGGGGGGGGGGGGGGGGGGGGGGGGGGGGGGGGGGGGGGGGGGGGGGGGGGGGGGGGGGGGGGGGGGGGGGGGGGGGGGGGGGGGGGGGGGGGGGGGGGGGGGGGGGGGGGGGGGGGGGGGGGGGGGGGGGGGGGGGGGGGGGGGGGGGGGGGGGGGGGGGGGGGGGGGGGGGGGGGGGGGGGGGGGGGGGGGGGGGGGGGGGGGGGGGGGGGGGGGGGGGGGGGGGGGGGGGGGGGGGGGGGGGGGGGGGGGGGGGGGGGGGGGGGGGGGGGGGGGGGGGGGGGGGGGGGGGGGGGGGGGGGGGGTGGGGGGGGGGGGGGGGGGGGGGGGGGGGGGGGGGGGGGGGGGGGGGGGGGGGGGGGGGGGGGGGGGGGGGGGGGGGGGGGGGGGGGGGGGGGGGGGGGGGGGGGGGGGGGGGGGGGGGGGGGGGGTGGGGGGGGGGGGGGGGGGGGGGGGGGGTGGGGGGGGGGGGGGGGGGGGGGGGGGGGGGGGGGGGGGGGGGGGGGGGGGGGGGGGGGGGGGGGGGGGGGGGGGGGGGGGGGGGGGGGGGGGGGGGGGGGGGGGGGGGGGGGGGGGGGGGGGGGGGGGGGGGGGGGGGGGGGGGGGGGGGGGGGGGGGGGGGGGGGGGGGGGGGGGGGGGGGGGGGGGGGGGGGGGGGGGGGGGGGGGGGGGGGGGGGGGGGGGGGGGGGGGGGGGGGGGGGGGGGGGGGGGGGGGGGGGGGGGGGGGGGGGGGGGGGGGGGGGGGGGGGGGGGGGGGGGGGGGGGGGGGGGGGGGGGGGGGGGGGGGGGGGGGGGGGGGGGTGGGGGGGGGGGGGGGGGGGGGGGGGGGGGGGGGGGGGGGGGGGGGGGGGGGGGGGGGGGGGGGGGGGGGGGGGGGGGGGGGGGGGGGGGGGGGGGGGGGGGGGGGGGGGGGGGGGGGGGGGGGGGGGGGGGGGGGGGGGGGGGGGGGGGGGGGGGGGGGGGGGGGGGGGGGGGGGGGGGGGGGGGGGGGGGGGGGGGGGGGGGGGGGGGGGGGGGGGGGGGGGGGGGGGGGGGGGGGGGGGGGGGGGGGGGGGGGGGGGGGGGGGGGGGGGGGGGGGGGGGGGGGGGGGGGGGGGGGGGGGGGGGGGGGGGGGGGGGGGGGGGGGGGGGGGGGGGGGGGGGGGGGGGGGGGGGGGGGGGGGGGGGGGGGGGGGGGGGGGGGGGGGGGGGGGGGGGGGGGGGGGGGGGGGGGGGGGGGGGGGGGGGGGGGGGGGGGGGGGGGGGGGGGGGGGGGGGGGGGGGGGGGGGGGGGGGGGGGGGGGGGGGGGGGGGGGGGGGGGGGGGGGGGGGGGGGGGGGGGGGGGGGGGGGGGGGGGGGGGGGGGGGGGGGGGGGGTGGGGGGGGGGGGGGGGGGGGGGGGGGGGGGGGGGGGGGGGGGGGGGGGGGGGGGGGGGGGGGGGGGGGGGGGGGGGGGGGGGGGGGGGGGGGGGGGGGGGGGGGGGGGGGGGGGGGGGGGGGGGGGGGGGGGGGGGGGGGGGGGGGGGGGGGGGGGGGGGGGGGGGGGGGGGGGGGGGGGGGGGGGGGGGGGGGGGGGGGGGGGGGGGGGGGGGGGGGGGGGGGGGGGGGGGGGGGGGGGGGGGGGGGGGGGGGGGGGGGGGGGGGGGGGGGGGGGGGGGGGGGGGGGGGGGGGGGGGGGGGGGGGGGGGGGGGGGGGGGGGGGGGGGGGGGGGGGGGGGGGGGGGGGGGGGGGTGGGGGGGGGGGGGGGGGGGGGGGGGGGGGGGGGGGGGGGGGGGGGGGGGGGGGGGGGGGGGGGGGGGGGGGGGGGGGGGGGGGGGGGGGGGGGGGGGGGGGGGGGGGGGGGGGGGGGGGGGGGGGGGGGGGGGGGGGGGGGGGGGTGGGGGGGGGGGGGGGGGGGGGGGGGGGGGGGGGGGGGGGGGGGGGGGGGGGGGGGGGGGGGGGGGGGGGGGGGGGGGGGGGGGGGGGGGGGGGGGGGGGGGGGGGGGGGGGGGGGGGGGGGGGGGGGGGGGGGGGGGGGGGGGGGGGGGGGGGGGGGGGGGGGGGGGGGGGGGGGGGGGGGGGGGGGGGGGGGGGGGGGGGGGGGGGGGGGGGGGGGGGGGGGGGGGGGGGGGGGGGGGGGGGGGGGGGGGGGGGGGGGGGGGGGGGGGGGGGGGGGGGGGGGGGGGGGGGGGGGGGGGGGGGGGGGGGGGGGGGGGGGGGGGGGGGGGGGGGGGGGGGGGGGGGGGGGGGGGGGGGGGGGGGGGGGGGGGGGGGGGGGGGGGGGGGGGGGGGGGGGGGGGGGGGGGGGGGGGGGGGGGGGGGGGGGGGGGGGGGGGGGGGGGGGGGGGGGGGGGTGGGGGGGGGGGGGGGGGGGGGGGGGGGGGGGGGGGGGGGGGGGGGGGGGGGGGGGGGGGGGGGGGGGGGGGGGGGGGGGGGGGGGGGGGGGGGGGGGGGGGGGGGGGGGGGGGGGGGGGGGGGGGGGGGGGGGGGGGGGGGGGGGGGGGGGGGGGGGGGGGGGGGGGGGGGGGGGGGGGGGGGGGGGGGGGGGGGGGGGGGGGGGGGGGGGGGGGGGGGGGGGGGGGGGGGGGGGGGGGGGTGGGGGGGGGGGGGGGGGGGGGGGGGGGGGGGGGGGGGGGGGGGGGGGGGGGGGGGGGGGGGGGGGGGGGGGGGGGGGGGGGGGGGGGGGGGGGGGGGGGGGGGGGGGGGGGGGGGGGGGGGGGGGGGGGGGGGGGGGGGGGGGGGGGGGGGGGGGGGGGGGGGGGGGGGGGGGGGGGGGGGGGGGGGGGGGGGGGGGGGGGGTGGGGGGGGGGGGGGGGGGGGGGGGGGGGGGGGGGGGGGGGGGGGGGGGGGGGGGGGGGGGGGGGGGGGGGGGGGGGGGGGGGGGGGGGGGGGGGGGGGGGGGGGGGGGGGGGGGGGGGGGGGGGGGGGGGGGGGGGGGGGGGGGGGGGGGGGGGGGGGGGGGGGGGGGGGGGGGGGGGGGGGGGGGGGGGGGGGGGGGGGGGGGGGGGGGGGGGGGGGGGGGGGGGGGGGGGGGGGGGGGGGGGGGGGGGGGGGGGGGGGGGGGGGGGGGGGGGGGGTGGGGGGGGGGGGGGGGGGGGGGGGGGGGGGGGGGGGGGGGGGGGGGGGGGGGGGGGGGGGGGGGGGGGGGGGGGGGGGGGGGGGGGGGGGGGGGGGGGGGGTGGGGGGGGGGGGGGGGGGGGGGGGGGGGGGGGGGGGGGGGGGGGGGGGGGGGGGGGGGGGGGGGGGGGGGGGGGGGGGGGGGGGGGGGGGGGGGGGGGGGGGGGGGGGGGGGGGGGGGGGGGGGGGGGGGGGGGGGGGGGGGGGGGGGGGGGGGGGGGGGGGGGGGGGGGGGGGGGGGGGGGGGGGGGGGGGGGGGGGGGGGGGGGGGGGGGGGGGGGGGGGGGGGGGGGGGGGGGGGGGGGGGGGGGGGGGGGGGGGGGGGGGGGGGGGGGGGGGGGGGGGGGGGGGGGGGGGGTGGGGGGGGGGGGGGGGGGGGGGGGGGGGGGGGGGGGGGGGGGGGGGGGGGGGGGGGGGGGGGGGGGGGGGGGGGGGGGGGGGGGGGGGGGGGGGGGGGGGGGGGGGGGGGGGGGGGGGGGGGGGGGGGGGGGGGGGGGGGGGGGGGGGGGGGGGGGGGGGGGGGGGGGGGGGGGGGGGGGGGGGGGGGGGGGGGGGGGGGGGGGGGGGGGGGGGGGGGGGGGGGGGGGGGGGGGGGGTGGGGGGGGGGGGGGGGGGGGGGGGGGGGGGGGGGGGGGGGGGGGGGGGGGGGGGGGGGGGGGGGGGGGGGGGGGGGGGGGGGGGGGGGGGGGGGGGGGGGGGGGGGGGGGGGGGGGGGGGGGGGGGGGGGGGGGGGGGGGGGGGGGGGGGGGGGGGGGGGGGGGGGGGGGGGGGGGGGGGGGGGGGGGGGGGGGGGGGGGGGGGGGGGGGGGGGGGGGGGTGGGGGGGGGGGGGGGGGGGGGGGGGGGGGGGGGGGGGGGGGGGGGGGGGGGGGGGGGGGGGGGGGGGGGGGGGGGGGGGGGGGGGGGGGGGGGGGGGGGGGGGGGGGGGGGGGGGGGGGGGGGGGGGGGGGGGGGGGGGGGGGGGGGGGGGGGGGGGGGGGGGGGGGGGGGGGGGGGGGGGGGGGGGGGGGGGGGGGGGGGGGGGGGGGTGGGGGGGGGGGGGGGGGGGGGGGGGGGGGGGGGGGGGGGGGGGGGGGGGGGGGGGGGGGGGGGGGGGGGGGGGGGGGGGGGGGGGGGGGGGGGGGGGGGGGGGGGGGGGGGGGGGGGGGGGGGGGGGGGGGGGGGGGGGGGGGGGGGGGGGGGGGGGGGGGGGGGGGGGGGGGGGGGGGGGGGGGGGGGGGGGGGGGGGGGGGGGGGGGGGGGGGGGGGGGGGGGGGGGGGGGGGGGGGGGGGGGGGGGGGGGGGGGGGGGGGGGGGGGGGGGGGGGGGGGGGGGGGGGGGGGGGGGGGGGGGGGGGGGGGGGGGGGGGGGGGGGGGGGGGGGGGGGGGGGGGGGGGGGGGGGGGGGGGGGGGGGGGGGTGGGGGGGGGGGGGGGGGGGGGGGGGGGGGGGGGGGGGGGGGGGGGGGGGGGGGGGGGGGGGGGGGGGGGGGGGGGGGGGGGGGGGGGGGGGGGGGGGGGGGGGGGGGGGGGGGGGGGGGGGGGGGGGGGGGGGGGGGGGGGGGGGGGGGGGGGGGGGGGGGGGGGGGGGGGGGGGGGGGGGGGGGGGGGGGGGGGGGGGGGGGGGGGGGGGGGGGGGGGGGGGGGGGGGGGGGGGGGGGGGGGGGGGGGGGGGGGGGGGGGGGGGGGGGGGGGGGGGGGGGGGGGGGGGGGGGGGGGGGGGGGGGGGGGGGGGGGGGGGGGGGGGGGGGGGGGGGGGGGGGGGGGGGGGGGGGGGGGGGGGGGGGGGGGGGGGGGGGGGGGGGGGGGGGGGGGGGGGGGGGGGGGGGGGGGGGGGGGGGGGGGGGTGGGGGGGGGGGGGGGGGGGGGGGGGGGGGGGGGGGGGGGGGGGGGGGGGGTGGGGGGGGGGGGGGGGGGGGGGGGGGGGGGGGGGGGGGGGGGGGGGGGGGGGGGGGGGGGGGGGGGGGGGGGGGGGGGGGGGGGGGGGGGGGGGGGGGGGGGGGGGGGGGGGGGGGGGGGGGGGGGGGGGGGGGGGGGGGGGGGGGGGGGGGGGGGGGGGGGGGGGGGGGGGGGGGGGGGGGGGGGGGGGGGGGGGGGGGGGGGGGGGGGGGGGGGGGGGGGGGGGGGGGGGGGGGGGGGGGGGGGGGGGGGGGGGGGGGGGGGGGGGGGGGGGGGGGGGGGGGGGGGGGGGGGGGGGGGGGGGGGGGGGGGGGGGGGGGGGGGGGGGGGGGGGGGGGGGGGGGGGGGGGGGGGGGGGGGGGGGGGGGGGGGGGGGGGGGGGGGGGGGGGGGGGGGGGGGGGGGGGGGGGGGGGGGGGGGGTGGGGGGGGGGGGGGGGGGGGGGGGGGGGGGGGGGGGGGGGGGGTGGGGGGGGGGGGGGGGGGGGGGGGGGGGGGGGGGGGGGGGGGGGGGGGGGGGGGGGGGGGGGGGGGGGGGGGGGGGGGGGGGGGGGGGGGGGGGGGGGGGGGGGGGGGGGGGGGGGGGGGGGGGGGGGGGGGGGGGGGGGGGGGGGGGGGGGGGGGGGGGGGGGGGGGGGGGGGGGGGGGGGGGGGGGGGGGGGGGGGGGGGGGGGGGGGGGGGGGGGGGGGGGGGGGGGGGGGGGGGGGGGGGGGGGGGGGGGGGGGGGGGGGGGGGGGGGGGGGGGGGGGGGGGGGGGGGGGGGGGGGGGGGGGGGGGGGGGGGGGGGGGGGGGGGGGGGGGGGGGGGGGGGGGGGGGGGGGGGGGGGGGGGGGGGGGGGGGGGGGGGGGGGGGGGGGGGGGGGGGGGGGGGGGGGGGGGGGGGGGGGGGGGGGGGGGGGGGGGGGGGGGGGGGGGGGGGGGGGGGGGGGGGGGGGGGGGGGGGGGGGGGGGGGGGGGGGGGGGGGGGGGGGGTGGGGGGGGGGGGGGGGGGGGGGGGGGGGGGGGGGGGGGGGGGGGGGGGGGGGGGGGGGGGGGGGGGGGGGGGGGGGGGGGGGGGGGGGGGGGGGGGGGGGGGGGGGGGGGGGGGGGGGGGGGGGGGGGGGGGGGGGGGGGGGGGGGGGGGGGGGGGGGGGGGGGGGGGGGGGGGGGGGGGGGGGGGGGGGGGGGGGGGGGGGGGGGGGTGGGGGGGGGGGGGGGGGGGGGGGGGGGGGGGGGGGGGGGGGGGGGGGGGGGGGGGGGGGGGGGGGGGGGGGGGGGGGGGGGGGGGGGGGGGGGGGGGGGGGGGGGGGGGGGGGTGGGGGGGGGGGGGGGGGGGGGGGGGGGGGGGGGGGGGGGGGGGGGGGGGGGGGGGGGGGGGGGGGGGGGGGGGGGGGGGGGGGGGGGGGGGGGGGGGGGGGGGGGGGGGGGGGGGGGGGGGGGGGGGGGGGGGGGGGGGGGGGGGGGGGGGGGGGGGGGGGGGGGGGGGGGGGGGGGGGGGGGGGGGGGGGGGGGGGGGGGGGGGGGGGGGGGGGGGGGGGGGGGGGGGGGGGGGGGGGGGGGGGGGGGGGGGGGGGGGGGGGGGGGGGGGGGGGGGGGGGGGGGGGGGGGGGGGGGGGGGGGGGGGGGGGGGGGGGGGGGGGGGGGGGGGGGGGGGGGGGGGGGGGGGGGGGGGGGGGGGGGGGGGGGGGGGGGGGGGGGGGGGGGGGGGGGGGGGGGGGGGGGGGGGGGGGGGGGGGGGGGGGGGGGGGGGGGGGGGGGGGGGGGGGGGGGGGGGGGGGGGGGGGGGGGGGGGGGGGGGGGGGGGTGGGGGGGGGGGGGGGGGGGGGGGGGGGGGGGGGGGGGGGGGGGGGGGGGGGGGGGGGGGGGGGGGGGGGGGGGGGGGGGGGGGGGGGGGGGGGGGGGGGGGGGTGGGGGGGGGGGGGGGGGGGGGGGGGGGGGGGGGGGGGGGGGGGGGGGGGGGGGGGGGGGGGGGGGGGGGGGGGGGGGGGGGGGGGGGGGGGGGGGGGGGGGGGGGGGGGGGGGGGGGGGGGGGGGGGGGGGGGGGGGGGGGGGGGGGGGGGGGGGGGGGGGGGGGGGGGGGGGGGGGGGGGGGGGGGGGGGGGGGGGGGGGGGGGGGGGGGGGGGGGGGGGGGGGGGGGGGGGGGGGGGGGGGGGGGGGGGGGGGGGGGGGGGGGGGGGGGGGGGGGGGGGGGGGGGGGGGGGGGGGGGGGGGGGGGGGGGGGGGGGGGGGGGGGGGGGGGGGGGGGGGGGGGGGGGGGGGGGGTGGGGGGGGGGGGGGGGGGGGGGGGGGGGGGGGGGGGGGGGGGGGGGGGGGGGGGGGGGGGGGGGGGGGGGGGGGGGGGGGGGGGGGGGGGGGGGGGGGGGGGGGGGGGGGGGGGGGGGGGGGGGGGGGGGGGGGGGGGGGGGGGGGGGTGGGGGGGGGGGGGGGGGGGGGGGGGGGGGGGGGGGGGGGGGGGGGGGGGGGGGGGGGGGGGGGGGGGGGGGGGGGGGGGGGGGGGGGGGGGGGGGGGGGGGGGGGGGGGGGGGGGGGGGGGGGGGGGGGGGGGGGGGGGGGGGGGGGGGGGGGGGGGGGGGGGGGGGGGGGGGGGGGGGGGGGGGGGGGGGGGGGGGGGGGGGGGGGGGGGGGGGGGGGGGGGGGGGGGGGGGGGGGGGGGGGGGGGGGGGGGGGGGGGGGGGGGGGGGGGGGGGGGGGGGGGGGGGGGGGGGGGGGGGGGGGGGGGGGGGGGGGGGGGGGGGGGGGGGGGGGGGGGGGGGGGGGGGGGGGGGGGGGGGGGGGGGGGGGGGGGGGGGGGGGGGGGGGGGGGGTGGGGGGGGGGGGGGGGGGGGGGGGGGGGGGGGGGGGGGGGGGGGGGGGGGGGGGGGGGGGGGGGGGGGGGGGGGGGGGGGGGGGGGGGGGGGGGGGGGGGGGGGGGGGGGGGGGGGGGGGGGGGGGGGGGGGGGGGGGGGGGGGGGGGGGGGGGGGGGGGGGGGTGGGGGGGGGGGGGGGGGGGGGGGGGGGGGGGGGGGGGGGGGGGGGGGGGGGGGGGGGGGGGGGGGGGGGGGGGGGGGGGGGGGGGGGGGGGGGGGGGGGGGGGGGGGGGGGGGGGGGGGGGGGGGGGGGGGGGGGGGGGGGGGGGGGGGGGGGGGGGGGGGGGGGGGGGGGGGGGGGGGGGGGGGGGGGGGGGGGGGGGGGGGGGGGGGGGGGGGGGGGGGGGGGGGGGGGGGGGGGGGGGGGGGGGGGGGGGGGGGGGGGGGGGGGGGGGGGGGGGGGGGGGGGGGGGGGGTGGGGGGGGGGGGGGGGGGGGGGGGGGGGGGGGGGGGGGGGGGGGGGGGGGGGGGGGGGGGGGGGGGGTGGGGGGGGGGGGGGGGGGGGGGGGGGGGGGGGGGGGGGGGGGGGGGGGGGGGGGGGGGGGGGGGGGGGGGGGGGGGGGGGGGGGGGGGGGGGGGGGGGGGGGGGGGGGGGGGGGGGGGGGGGGGGGGGGGGGGGGGGGGGGGGGGGGGGGGGGGGGGGGGGGGGGGGGGGGGGGGGGGGGGGGGGGGGGGGGGGGGGGGGGGGGGGGGGGGGGGGGGGGGGGGGGGGGGGGGGGGGGGGGGGGGGGGGGGGGGGGGGGGGGGGGGGGGGGGGGGGGGGGGGGGGGGGGGGGGGGGGGGGGGGGGGGGGGGGGGGGGGGGGGGGGGGGGGGGGGGGGGGGGGTGGGGGGGGGGGGGGGGGGGGGGGGGGGGGGGGGGGGGGGGGGGGGGGGGGGGGGGGGGGGGGGGGGGGGGGGGGGGGGGGGGGGGGGGGGGGGGGGGGGGGGGGGGGGGGGGGGGGGGGGGGGGGGGGGGGGGGGGGGGGGGGGGGGGGGGGGGGGGGGGGGGGGGGGGGGGGGGGGGGGGGGGGGGGGGGGGGGGGGGGGGGGGGGGGGGGGGGGGGGGGGGGGGGGGGGGGGGGGGGGGGGTGGGGGGGGGGGGGGGGGGGGGGGGGGGGGGGGGGGGGGGGGGGGGGGGGGGGGGGGGGGGGGGGGGGGGGGGGGGGGGGGGGGGGGGGGGGGGGGGGGGGGGGGGGGGGGGGGGGGGGGGGGGGGGGGGGGGGGGGGGGGGGGGGGGGGGGGGGGGGGGGGGGGGGGGGGGGGGGGGGGGGGGGGGGGGGGGGGGGGGGTGGGGGGGGGGGGGGGGGGGGGGGGGGGGGGGGGGGGGGGGGGGGGGGGGGGGGGGGGGGGGGGGGGGGGGGGGGGGGGGGGGGGGGGGGGGGGGGGGGGGGGGGGGGGGGGGGGGGGTGGGGGGGGGGGGGGGGGGGGGGGGGGGGGGGGGGGGGGGGGGGGGGGGGGGGGGGGGGGGGGGGGGGGGGGGGGGGGGGGGGGGGGGGGGGGGGGGGGGGGGGGGGGGGGGGGGGGGGGGGGGGGGGGGGGGGGGGGGGGGGGGGGGGGGGGGGGGGGGGGGGGGGGGGGGGGGGGGGGGGGGGGGGGGGGGGGGGGGGGGGGGGGGGGGGGGGGGGGGGGGGGGGGGGGGGGGGGGGGGGGGGGGGGGGGGGGGGGGGGGGGGGGGGGGGGGGGGGGGGGGGGGGGGGGGGGGGGGGGGGGGGGGGGGGGGGGGGGGGGGGGGGGGGGGGGGGGGGGGGGGGGGGGGGGGGGGGGGGGGGGGGGGGGGGGGGGGGGGGGTGGGGGGGGGGGGGGGGGGGGGGGGGGGGGGGGGGGGGGGGGGGGGGGGGGGGGGGGGGGGGGGGGGGGGGGGGGGGGGGGGGGGGGGGGGGGGGGGGGGGGGGGGGGGGGGGGGGGGGGGGGGGGGGGGGGGGGGGGGGGGGGGGGGGGGGGGGGGGGGGGGGGGGGGGGGGGGGGGGGGGGGGGGGGGGGGGGGGGGGGGGGGGGGGGGGGGGGGGGGGGGGGGGGGGGGGGGGGGGGGGGGGGGGGGGGGGGGGGGGGGGGGGGGGGGGGGGGGGGGGGGGGGGGGGGGGGGGGGGGGGGGGGGGGGGGGGGGGGGGGGGGGGGGGGGGGGGGGGGGGGGGGGGGGGGGGGGGGGGGGGGGGGGGGGGGGGGGGGGGGGGGGGGGGGGGGGGGGGGGGGGGGGGGGGGGGGGGGGGGGGGGGGGGGGGGGGGGGGGGGGGGGGGGGGGGGGGGGGGGGGGGGGGGGGGGGGGGGGGGGGGGGGGGTGGGGGGGGGGGGGGGGGGGGGGGGGGGGGGGGGGGGGGGGGGGGGGGGGGGGGGGGGGGGGGGGGGGGGGGGGGGGGGGGGGGGGGGGGGGGGGGGGGGGGGGGGGGGGGGGGGGGGGGGGGGGGGGGGGGGGGGGGGGGGGGGGGGGGGGGGGGGGGGGGGGGGGGGGGGGGGGGGGGGGGGGGGGGGGGGGGGGGGGGGGGGGGGGGGGGGGGGGGGGGGGGGGGGGGGGGGGGGGGGGGGGGGGGGGGGGGGGGGGGGGGGGGGGGGGGGGGGGGGGGGGGGGGGGGGGGGGGGGGGGGGGGGGGGGGGGGGGGGGGGGGGGGGGGGGGGGGGGGGGGGGGGGGGGGGGGGGGGGGGGGGGGGGGGGGGGGGGGGGGGGGGGGGGGGGGGGGGGGGGGGGGGGGGGGGGGGGGGGGGGGGGGGGGGGGGGGGGGGGGGGGGGGGGGGGGGGGGGGGGGGGGGGGGGGGGGGGTGGGGGGGGGGGGGGGGGGGGGGGGGGGGGGGGGGGGGGGGGGGGGGGGGGGGGGGGGGGGGGGGGGGGGGGGGGGGGGGGGGGGGGGGGGGGGGGGGGGGGGGGGGGGGGGGGGGGGGGGGGGGGGGGGGGGGGGGGGGGGGGGGGGGGGGGGGGGGGGGGGGGGGGGGGGGGGGGGGGGGGGGGGGGGGGGGGGGGGGGGGGGGGGGGGGGGGGGGGGGGGGGGGGGGGGGGGGGGGGGGGGGGGGGGGGGGTGGGGGGGGGGGGGGGGGGGGGGGGGGGGGGGGGGGGGGGGGGGGGGGGGGGGGGGGGGGGGGGGGGGGGGGGGGGGGGGGGGGGGGGGGGGGGGGGGGGGGGGGGGGGGGGGGGGGGGGGGGGGGGGGGGGGGGGGGGGGGGGGGGGGGGGGGGGGGGGGGGGGGGGGGGGGGGGGGGGGGGGGGGGGGGGGGGGGGGGGGGGGGGGGGGGGGGGGGGGGGGGGGGGGGGGGGGGGGGGGGGGGGGGTGGGGGGGGGGGGGGGGGGGGGGGGGGGGGGGGGGGGGGGGGGGGGGGGGGGGGGGGGGGGGGGGGGGGGGGGGGGGGGGGGGGGGGGGGGGGGGGGGGGGGGGGGGGGGGGGGGGGGGGGGGGGGGGGGGGGGGGGGGGGGGGGGGGGGGGGGGGGGGGGGGGGGGGGGGGGGGGTGGGGGGGGGGGGGGGGGGGGGGGGGGGGGGGGGGGGGGGTGGGGGGGGGGGGGGGGGGGGGGGGGGGGGGGGGGGGGGGGGGGGGGGGGGGGGGGGGGGGGGGGGGGGGGGGGGGGGGGGGGGGGGGGGGGGTGGGGGGGGGGGGGGGGGGGGGGGGGGGGGGGGGGGGGGGGGGGGGGGGGGGGGGGGGGGGGGGGGGGGGGGGGGGGGGGGGGGGGGGGGGGGGGGGGGGGGGGGGTGGGGGGGGGGGGGGGGGGGGGGGGGGGGGGGGGGGGGGGGGGGGGGGGGGGGGGGGGGGGGGGGGGGGGGGGGGGGGGGGGGGGGGGGGGGGGGGGGGGGGGGGGGGGGGGGGGGGGGGGGGGGGGGGGGGGGGGGGGGGGGGGGGGGGGGGGGGGGGGGGGGGGGGGGGGGGGGGGGGGGGGGGGGGGGGGGGGGGGGGGGGGGGGGGGGGGGGGGGGGGGGGGGGGGGGGGGGGGGGGGGGGGGGGGGGGGGGGGGGGGGGGGGGGGGGGGGGGGGGGGGGGGGGGGGGGGGGGGGGGGGGGGGGGGGGGGGGGGGGGGGGGGGGGGGGGGGGGGGGGGGGGGGGGGGGGGGGGGGGGGGGGGGGGGGGGGGGGGGGGGGGGGGGGGGTGGGGGGGGGGGGGGGGGGGGGGGGGGGGGGGGGGGGGGGGGGGGGGGGGGGGGGGGGGGGGGGGGGGGGGGGGGGGGGGGGGGGGGGGGGGGGGGGGGGGGGGGGGGGGGGGGGGGGGGGGGGGGGGGGGGGGGGGGGGGGGGGGGGGGGGGGGGGGGGGGGGGGGGGGGGGGGGGGGGGGGGGGGGGGGGGGGGGGGGGGGGGGGGGGGGGGGGGGGGGGGGGGGGGGGGGGGGGGGGGGGGGGGGGGGTGGGGGGGGGGGGGGG